>MCJB01032931.1:123095-152531 GCA_002018475.1 Nicotiana obtusifolia | reverse complement strand
ATCAATGTAAGGGTCAAATGGTCAAAAGTACAGTGTCCAAGTAGATTGATTTACCCCCTAAGCAAATTGTAAAAGCACTTGAACGCTAATAAAAGTTCTTTGGCACCAATATCTTGTCTCCGACCCCGAAGGCCATCTCGATTTTTGTTGCATGATTGAAAACTAACATTACTCAAAGCTTGACTCGAAAATCAAAGGGGGAATAAGACCTACTAAGGTAAACCCCAATTTATAAAAGGCCAAGGCCTTATCGAGCTAATGAAACTCGAAGGGAATAAGACCTACTAAGGCAAACCCCAATTTATAAAAGGCTAAGGCCGAATCAAGTTAAACTCGAGGGGGACTCAAACCTGCTAAGGTAGAACCCGATCCCCTAGAAGGCTAAGGCCGAATCGAGTCAATAAAACTCAAAAGGGAACAGGACCTGCTAAGGGAGAACCTCGATTTCTTAATAGGCCAAGGCCGCATCGAGCTAATGAAACTCGAAGGGAAATAAGACCTATTAAGGCAAACCTTGGATCCCTTTCAAGGCTTAGGCCTTACCAAATCAGCCGTGGAAAGATCTGCCAAGAAATAGGCTAAGTCTTAACTAAGCCCGAAGGGCAGAAAATTCTACAAGTAGAATTATCGGTTTTAAGAACAAAGAATCAAAATAGACCAAACGAGAAAGGAGAATAAAAGAAGATCTTTCATATATATAAGCAAAAGTAAGTTATAGAAATGGAGGTTCTAAAAGGACATATTATACAACAAATGTCATTATTCAGAGTCCTCAGAGTCTTCTTCCTCTTCTTCTGGGAATGCCTGCTTTCTGGCTTCGGCTTCGATCCTTTTTGCATTGTCGACCTTAGTAGATAGATCGAAGCCCCGAGCTTGTAACTCTTCGAGAACAGAAAGGCGGGTTTGGCATTTAGTGTATTCGACCAGAATCTTCGACTGTTCCTGAGCAGCCTTGGCATCGACCCTGTATTGGGCTATCAACTCATCGGCCTCGTCCTTGGATGTAGCAACCTATGATTTTGCCGATTGCAGCTCGTTGACCAAAACATCGCAATCTGAAGTGAGCGTCTCGACCTGGGATTGAAGCGTATCGATACTCTTAGCCAGAGTCTCGATTTTCTCTTGTGCCTCCGAAACTTGTTCTTCCAAAGAAACCATTCGAGCTTGGAGGGTTTCTTTTTCTGAGGTCAGCAGATCGGTCTTAGCTCTCCATTCGTTAGTCTCTGCTTTGGCCTCGCTCAATGCGGATCGGAATTTGTTTATTCGGTCAAGTTGCTGCCCCATCTGGTTGAGTATACCAGTATTTTCCTTGCGCACAAAGTCTATCTCGACCCGAAGGGTCGACATCTCCCCTTCAAGCCTCTCACGACGTGCCTTTTCTTACCTTAGTCGAAGAAAGTCTCATGATGAAGCATCGAGGCCTACGAGTACAAAAGAAAATAAGACAATTAGTCTAGATTGAAAAATAAAATGGCAAACACTGGACAAAGCTTATAAGAAGTTTTACCTTATTTGATGCTTGTTGAGCTTCATTGAACAAGCAGGCCTCATCCACCTCGTCCATTGCGGCCTGATCTTCTTGGGTCACCAAACACCGAAGATAACTAGCCACCCTCACAGGCGCAGAAAGGGTCCTAGAATCTTCGGGAATGGCGAACTTTATTATTCTTTTTCGATCAGAGTTGGAACTCGGAGCAGGAAATCTATCGACCAGCTTGGGACCGAAAGATGCCTTGCTCGTCTCAGTGGAGGGACTCTTCCTCGGCACTTCGAGCCCAAAGGTATCCGCCGATGGCACACCATCGAAAAAATCTTTAAAAGGCCCTTCCGGTACATGCCTTTGCTCGGCGAATGCGCTCTTGCAGCTCGGGCTTCATTAAGGGTTGACTCCGAGAAAGAAGGGGAGTCCATTGCTTCTGAGGGGCCCCGAGATTCCCTGCGCTGCCTCCCCTGCATCGGCAGAAGCCCCGGTTCTTGCCCCTGCATCGAGGTCCTCTACTCGATGAATATGAGTTTCATCGACCTCGGCTCGGGGACTACCCGAGATGGCTTGCTGCTCAAAATCTTGGGGCCTTCATCTTCCTCGGATTCATCGTCCAACCGATAAGCTACGTCTGCAATTCTGGTCTTACGAGCTATGCTTTTCTTCAGTTTTTTCTTTTCGGGCCCAGAAGAACCGGGGACTTCCTTCCTCTTTTTCTCCCCTTTTTGCTCCAAGGCAGGGGGAGGGCAGGGAACCTCTCTACCAGGGGACGCTGGTCTCAATTCAACGTCCTTCAATGGATCTGCAAAGGAAGGAATGAAGTAAGTTATAAAGAAGCAGCATTATCCATAACATAACATGTGGAGTAAAAATATTACCGATCTCATCAAGGTTCTCACCATGATTTTTGACCTCCCATCGGCCCTTCGATATCTCGCGCCCGGAACGCTCCGAATAGGTCCTTTAAGATACCACCTTATCGACCCATTCTTTCAAATGCTGAATCGCGGCCGGCATTCGAGAAACAGCTACACCATGCGAGATATGTTAGTAAGACAACAAAGGGAAGACATCGAATGAGTTAAAATAGGAAAGTAACACTTACGGCTCATGTTCCACTTTTCAGGGAACGGCATGTTTTCGGCAGGGATCAGGTCTAATGTCTTTATTCGAACAAATCGACTCATCCAGCCTCGGTCCTTATCCTCGTCGATGCTCGAGAAGGGGGCTTTTCTAGCCCGGTGAGCAAGTTTTATTAGTCCCCCGCCCCCCGATGATGGAGGGTGAATGGATGCCCTTCGATCTTACTCACAAAAAAACTGAAGAGAATGACTATTCTCCAAACGGAGGGATGAATCTGACCCAGCGTAACATTGCACCTTTTTCAAAATTCGATGATGATAGGGTCCAAAGGGCCCAACGTGAAGGGGTAAGTGTAAACACTCAAGTAGCCCTCCACGTGGGTGGTGATTGCCTCTTCTGGTGAAGGAACCACCACATCCTTGCCAACCCAGTTGCAATCCTTCTTCACCCTCTCTATGTTTTTGTTCATAATCGAACAAATATATCTAGTGACCGGCTCACCCCGTCCCGGTACAGAAGAAGCCTTCTCTACCTTAAAGTCGGAATCGGTTGAGCATCCAACTGGTACGAATGCTTTTAATGGGGGCTCGGTCGAAGTCCCCTCAACGACGACAGGTTCAGCTTCTTCAGCGAGTTGAGAGGAAGAAGGGTTTTGTTTCTGAGGAATAGACTTGGATGTCTTTGCCATTGGAAATAGAGAGTTAGAAAAGCAAATAAACACAGGCGTAAGGCAAAAATAAAGGGGGAAATCACTTGAGATCAAACTCAGAAAACTTGAAGAATATGGTGCTCAAACAACGCAAACTCTAAAATTAAATAACAAAAGGGCTATTTATACCCTTTTAAAGGTGGCGGTTCGAGTCCTGAAGTGAGGAAGCATTAATTAGTGCTTGCAGGCGTGACAAGTTTTGTCTTCAATTGGTCTGGGAAAAGACATTTTTGATACTTATCACGTGCGTCATCATGCTGCCGTCATTCATCGATATGACATTTTGTGTCTTTTGACATGATACTCAGAATTGCGTGTCGTGCGCCAAAAGTATGTCTCCATTTGACCTAATCTCGAAAGCGGCGGCTCACATCATTTTTTATCATTATTCTCCAAAAAACGAGGGGACTATCTGTATAGGGTCGAATTTGATCGCTTGCATAGGGGATGTCGGTTTCGGGGTTCGACGACCAGCGTCGATTGAAGTCATTAATCGATAGGTCGAGAACGGGACATCGAAAAGGAGAAGTCCAAGAGCGGATTCCACCGGAACGAAGCTCGAAGCCATGGCGCTCGAGACGAGATCGTCGAGGCCGATTAGGGTAAGAAATCTTATGGTAAAATTATCAGATTAACGTGACTAAAGGACTGAAAATCTCGTAATATGTAAATATCTTGGCGGGAATCGCGGCTGAAATCAGTAAAGACGTTGAAACCATTAATTCTAGGGATATCTTACCTTGTAGATAGGTTTTTTACCTTGTATAGGATTCTTTTTCCTCCCTATATAAACAGGCAGCACTATTGTAAATGCACACAACAATCTACGATCAATATACACAAGGCTATAATCTATACACTCTTTCAATCTATCTGCTTCATATCTTGCTTTAGAGGATTCTACCACAATAAAGCTACCCAACACTTGTGGTTTGCTTCTTCCTTATTTTACTGAATTTAATCTCTATTTTAGTTATTTCTTTAGTTGTATCAAACCAGGTCACGTATTCTTAAAACCACGTACAAATTTAATTGTTATCCGTAGTCAAGGATAAATAATCTTCTTGAAGAGTTGTGTTCCTTTGATTTACTTCATAATAGTTACATTTAAATAGTGGCTATATTCTAACCGTTGCCTAACTTCAACAAAGGCTTATTTCTTCCGAGGCTTTCACTTGCTACAATTTTTCGTTGTGCCAATTTATATTAGCCACGTTGAAGAATATTGCCATTTTTCGTTAAAATCATTTTGCCGATACTACTTTAATGTTGAAGAAATATTGCTATTGCAGTATCGCTCATCCATTGATTTTCTACTCCAACTTTTAAAACTATTTCTTTTTGTTGAGGTTGAGCTCTCGTGGTATAAAAGTTCAGTAGTAAGTTCCCGTTGTTCACTAAGGCGTGACATCTATACTTCAAGGAGTAATTGGATCAATTATCAAGGCTTCTTAAAAAGGTTTCGAAACGATTTGGAATTTACTTTCATATGGATATGATTACGAAAACAAAATATTCAATCTCTAAATCCAGAGAATAACAAGAATAAAGCCATAATCTAAATATAAAAAGAAAGGAAGAAAGACTTATTGGAGGCATGCACTGTATTCCTCGCTATTTAACTTATGAGAGTATTAAAAGTCAATTCCAGTTTATGTTTTGCAACTTTCCAAAGTGGAATTGGGAGTATATACAGATGGTGTCTATACCAGAATGAAAGTTATCTCAAGATGTGTCAAATGATGTATGGTTTTTCGGGGTCAAATTGTTGTCAAGACTTGGAAAGGATTTTTCTACGTCAATCTATTGTTTTGAGAGATTGGGTTGGTTTGATGACAAATAAAAAAAGTTTTACTTTCTTTACCCTACTTGTTATTTAACTATCCATTTCTTTCTGATACATGAAATCTGAAATCTATAACGAGATACAAAAATTATTGCATGTAAGGTGAGATATACTTTATTACACGCTTGTACCTCATAAAATTAAAAAAAATATATGTTTATGTCTAATTAAACTTTGATTATTCATATGCATAGGCTCAATATATAAGATATATAATCATCTCATCATAGTATGGTTATTCACAGAAACTTGCACTTTATTTTTTCAAGTATAGTTATTTTCTCAAGGCCGTATTTTAATAATATTGACATATTTTACAAAACTGTGTACCACGAGACTTGAATACACGTGCTGAGAAGCTAGTTTTAGGAAACATAAAAGGACTAAAACCGTTCAAGTGTTTATTTAAAAGGACTATTTTAAATCAAGGCCCGAAGATGAGGGATTAGTTTTAGAATTTTCTTCCTTCCGACGCCAATCCAATGATGTCTTTTGTAGATATATTAATCCCAAATGCAGATCCAGACACGCCAAAGAGAGAAGTAAGATGGCTAGCGCAGGCAGGGGAGAAAAGGACGTAGCGAAGATAGTATGGAACGAGAGAGTAGGAAGGTTCGAGACAGAGGACAAGGAAGCCTATTTGGAGTATGAGCTGAGAAACAAAGTGATCATGGACATTCTCCATACCTATGTCCCTCCTAGCAAGCGTGGATTAGGGCTCGCTTCTCATCTCTGTGTTGCCGCTTTTTCTCACGCTCAATCCCATTCCCTTCACGTCATTCCCTCCTGCTCTTACGTCTCTGTGAGTCTCCTTTGGTCTTTTATTTATTTTGTTTCCTGGATTTTGCAAATTGTGTTCATTAATTTCCATATGACTGTCGTCATTTATTTAATAATCCTTTTGAATTCGTAAATTTATTGCTCTGCTGATACCTACTTCAACTGGTAAAATTCAAGTAATAGAGGTTCTTTATGTGTTTCTTGATTTACTTGTTAAACTTGAGCCTTTAGGCAAAGAATGCACACCTAATTGATGGCCGTGGGTACTGTAGTACAAGTTATTCATTTTTCCTAGTGTTCATACCAAATTCTCTTTAAGCTGTAGAGCTTATATTTTTCTTTCTTCAACATGTTCTTTGATTTAGTTTCCAGTATTATGTCTTGCACTTTTGTTTCCTGAAAATACAAGATGCAACTTTTTACCTGATGATTCTTTTTATCCATAATATTGCTTTTGACTGTTAGTTTTAGTTAGAAGCTATTGCGCTTTGTTAAAACTAGCTACCAAATAACTATGTTTCTCTCTCTGATTCCGCTTTCTAACCAAGACGGCCTGCAATAATTCAAGTTGATTTCTTCCTCAGCTGATATTAGTTTGAGGTACAACCAAAGGTGACTGACCCCTTCACTGCAGTTGCACATTAAAAGGAGGGACGAGAAAAGAAAAAAAAAACTGAATGGTTGTTTTGATGACCTTATGTCCTTATAAACTAAAGAAATAGAAGATCGTGTTTACTCTGGGACCTTATGTCCTTAGGTGTCATGATTGATCATTTGTAGATGTCTAAACTACTGAAAATGTCCACAAGTTTACAGACCCTCAAATAATCTCAAATGGTCTTCAAATGTCTCTCCATGTCAGATTTTGGACATAGATCCATCCTCTTGTACCCAATACTCTGGAACCTTATAAATTGAGTAAAAGGTCACAAGTGAGTGTCCTCTCATCCTCTTGCGCTGGTCAATATTCAAGCCAAAACTGATATTATTTGGCATCATATCCTGCATACAACCAATGCAAACAATTAAGAACTTTTGGTGGATGAAGATCTATCTCGAATCATGAAGATCTTTCACCAAAATGTTATCAAAGGAAAGAACTAACATACATGCTTGCAACGCTTTTCATAAACATCTGAATTTGGCTTCGGGAACTTATTTACAAGCTCATTCCATCTGTCCCTCCTTGTGATAAGATCTGCAACAATAGCAGTCATCTGATCACCAACCTGCTTGATTTCATTAAACTGTTTCCTTTTACTGATTCACAAGCAAAACACCAACGAATTGTCAGAGGGTACAGTAATCTTAGAAGTGCGCACCTCACCACTTCCCTCCCCCTTGCCATGGATAAATAAAGGATGGTCACCAGAACATAGTCCTGGCTTGAAGAATTAGTTGCCTGTGTTTTCCCATTCTATAGATTGCAACAGAGACAGATTGATCACTTGTAGCTGTTAAATATCAATGGTGAACTCTCCCACAGATCTTTGGTCTAGTTGTAAGAGTGGGCAACTTGTGAAGTGTGGGTTAACCGCACATCACGAGTTTGAATCCTATCGGATATAAAGCCTGGTATTTAAGGGGAGAAGGGTAGTAGAGGGGCAAGCCCATTACTCACCGAGGTTCAAACCATGGGGCATGCGCCAGCTGACACCTGGGGGGAACTTCTCAGTTATCAAAAATCAAAAATGAACTCTGTTGTGATCTCTTTGTATAGAATCCTAGTTGTAACTTTTCTTGGCATAATTTCAGTTCCAAGTTAAGAACCAGTTGCATGATATGGACTTGCACTTATTTTACTTGGTAATATTATTATTACAGTTACATTATCCTACTCAAAAATAACTAGGATTTACTTATTCATGTATGAATTTTGATTAACTATAAAATATGGCCTCCTTCCAAGTTTAAACCAAATAGTGATCTAAGTTGCTCTTAACAATAATTTTTCAGTTCCTCCAGGCATAGTTGTATTTTCCATGGCTACCTTCAGTATTTTATCATAGATTAGATTAGTATAAACAAAATCAAGGCGTTTCATTTAGTGTCTCATTTAAAAGCTGCATTATTGCTTTAAGGCTGAACTAATGTATTGTTCATCATGCAGGATACATTCCTTCCACGGAACCCATCTTGGAATTCTATTTTGCACAAAGAGGACCTGAGATCTCACATTTGAAGCTGCATGTTGTTTCTCTCTGAATTATTACCTCTTGCGCTTCCGCTTAATGGAGTCTTCACTGTGTGCGAATTGGTTGATGTTAGGAGCAAAAGGTCCAGCCCTTGAAGGCGTAGGCGAGCAAACTCACGCTGGGTCTGTTCTACTCTCTGATTTCTTCTCGTATATGTACAGTGTAGTAGAGTGTTTTGCTATAAATTGGATCCATTTCCTGCTTTCGATGAACTAATGGCAAAGCTCAGAGTTTATAATAACAGACCTCTCTCAAGTACAACTCTGTGTTTTCACTCTCATAATTGATTGGTTTTTGCTCCTCTAATTCTCCCTTGACTTCCAAGTTCCAAGTATGTTTCTCTATGCGCAATAATATAGGCATTTACCCATCTCTCTGTCTTTTCCTATTGGCAATGAGCACTGAGTAAAAGCATTTTATGTTTAACGAAACAAATGGCGGCTTTCGCTTTACTGTAAGTGGTGTGGCATGAAACTATCAGCTAAAGGACTGACCAGTTGCAAATCTCTACACAAATAAGTAAAAAGAGACAAGAAAAACAATATTCGTACTCCGAGCCGGTGGAATATATCTATCGTTCCACTTCTTAATCGGGAACATAAATTAGTAGCTAAAGTCGGTCTAAAGGAAAGGTTAGCATTCCTTAAAGAGTTAGAGCTTGTGCTAATGTCAATATGGCAATTTAAATAATAGCCTTTCATGAAGAGTTAGAAGCTTCTCCTCCCTCTCTCCCTCCCTCCCTCCCTCCCTCCACCAAAAAAGACGTCTTTCAGTAAAAAGAAAGTTCACTGGGTTAAGGTGAGTATTTTACACAAATTGCCGATCATATTCATTATTTTTTTAACCATATACATTGATTATACATTGAATAAACATAATTATACACGTGTAATACATAAATTATGCATATATTATATATCTACCGGTTATTTTTTGTTTAAACGATTAGATGAGCATCTATTTAGGTTAATTCTTCTAAAATATTTAAAATTATTATCTTTATAGTTGAGATTAAAGACAACAAAAAAAAAGTTATAATATCTATCCAACTTGATCAAATAAAAGTTATATAAATCAAAATCGGAACAAAAGAATTGAACAATACCAAATTTAATTTAATATGGTATTGATATTTTAGAACACTAAATAGTATCGAAAATACCAAATCAAAATATTTAAAAATCGAACCAATAGCACTACCTTAAAGTGGCAAAGAACTCGCTCAAGTTAATTTTGATTACCGACTAAAACGATGAAACGGGGCTTGTTTGCTACGTTTGTGAAACTACGAGGACTTATTCGGTCTTTTATCGCAATTATTCCACACCCATTCTCGTGGTCTGATTCTGATATGAAGTGGTTTGATTGACATTTGCCGCCGTGACTCCCAGCTGTCGGTGTTCTCCGGCGAAATCGACAGTCAACCTCCTTCCTCTCCCTCTCTGTAAACAATGGATCAATCGTTTTTGCTGATGCTAACAAATCTTCTTCACCTTCAGAACCACCTTGACCCTACCACCTCTCTCCTTTCTGATTCCACTTCCTCTTATTCTTCCGCCATCGCTTCACCCACCTCTCCTACTTCCCTCCTCACCTCCACCTCTGCCGCCCCTCTCCTCTTCTTCACCATCGCCTCTGTTCTCTCTTACCTCGCCACCCACCACTCACCCAACAAAAAACCCAAAACTTCACCTAATAACCACAACAATAACCCCTCTTCTCCATCTCACGCCGCCGCTGCCGCCGAATTCTCCGTCTCGGCCTTCCGTGCTCTCTCCACTGAACATATTTGGGCCATGGAAGCTCCTCTCCGTGACGCTCAGTGGCGTTCCCTGTACGGCTTATCATATCCAGTTTTCACCACCGTTGTCGATAAGCTGAAACCCTACATTACTCAGTCTCAACTTTCTCTCCCTTCCGATTACGCCGTTGCTATGGTACTTTCTAGACTCTTCCACGGCTTTTCTGCTAAAACCCTAGCTACCCGTTATGGCCTTGAACCTTACCTGATCTCGAAAATTACTAACATGGTTACCCGGCTCTTGGCTACTAAGCTTTACCCTGAATTTATCAAGATTCCGGTGAGTCGCCGCCGTCTAGTGGAGACCACTCAAGGGTTTCAAGAGCTAACTTCACTCCCTAATATATGTGGAGCTATTGATGGAACGGCCGTTAGGCTGCAACATCTACCGTCAGACACAGTTAACTCTTCTATGTACTTTAGTAAATATGGATTCCCCTCCGTATTGCTTCAGGTTGTTGCTGATCACAAGAAGATATTTTGGGATGTTTGTGTGAAAGCCCCGGGGGGATTTGATGATGCTACGCATTTTAGGGATAGTTTGTTGTATAACAGGTTGATTTCTGGTGATATTGTTTGGGACAAAGGGGTTAACGTTAGGGGACAACATGTGAGGCCTTATATTGTTGGGGACTGGTGTTTTCCTTTGTTGTCTTTTTTGCTCACTCCGTTTTCATTGAATAGGACTGGATCGCCTGCTGAGAACGCGTACGATGATGGGTTGATGAAGGGGAGGAAAATGGTTGAGGAAGCTATAGGTTTGTTGAAGGGGAGGTGGAAAATTCTTCAGAATTTGAATGTGGGACTAAGTCATGCGCCACAAACGATTGTTGCTTGTTGTGTGTTGCATAACTTGTGTCAGATTGCGAGGGAGCCGGAGCCGGAGCTTTGGAGGGAGCCAGAAGAGAATGGTTCCCCTCCAAGGGTGTTAGAGAACGAGAAGTCTTTTTATTATTATGGCCAAAGCTTGAGGCAGGCCTTGGCTGATGATCTATATCAACGCCTCTCTTCGAGATGAAAGAATTTACTAGGAGGAGGGAAAAATCTTCTAATGCTTGCTTTGATGTAAGGATAATTTTACTACTTGTTAATTCTAGTTTTTGGTTCATGTTAGCTGATATTGCTCTTTGACAAGCCTTGAGGGGTAGCAAAGATCCTCTTTTTACTGAGTAGTACCTGTAGTCTAGTTGATAACCTTGAAGTACCTCAAGGATTATGTTAGTTTGCTTCCTGTGAGGCATAATTGCTGCTTTTTTAATCTTATGTTGAAGAAAAAAAAAGAAAAGAAAATCTATGTCTTGTCTGTAATTCAGGAATAGATATGTCTTCAACTTGGCCTACTGATATGGCTTCATTCAGCTACAGTTCCACCTTGTCTATTTGTTAGTAGGAGTTATAATATTTTGATTGTGCAAATTTATGGATACAGCCCTAAAGGACGGGATCCCCGGTCATCAACCTAATGCAGGAGTCAAAAAATTCCATGTGAACATCTTTGTTTATGAAGTCTCAGGGAGTTGTTCTTTTCCTGTTTTTCTTTTTTGGTAAATCTTTTCTTCTTAGTGACAATTATCCAATTACCTCCAATGAGATTTGTATTATTTTTTCTTTCTTTTTCTGATGATGGTGCTGTTCAGACCAGCTTGCTCGCTATATTCTTTTTTGTTCTTCTTTAGTGACATTTATCCAATTGCTTCCAATGTGGCCCTGGCTTCCGTCGTCTTTAACTTTTGAATGCGTCAAAATCTGCTCAGAGACAAATCCTTAGCATTGTATCAGCTAGAAGACTGAAATTAAGAGTGAGCTAGAATGGAAATTTTTCTACCTCAGCAAAGAGATGTGAAACTTGGTGCAACTTTTGAAACTAGTAAGTAGTGATATTACAAATGTCAACAGCCAAGCACTAAGACGTGCTTGTGAGTTACAAGATCTGAGATCCTCCTATACGAAAACAAAAAAAGAAGGGATTTCTATTCCTGTAGTGAGCTGATGAGAGCATGCTGTCTTTATCATACAAGTACAAATTAGGTTTTGCATTCCTTCTGGTTCACATTGGTTATGCTAGCTGAGTTTGTTCAATGTTATTGTAATGTAAAGTAAAAACTTACGGGCAATGTGCTGTTCTTGTATGTATGTATGTATGTATGTAGGGGAACCTTCCGCATGAAAGCGAAAGGAAGCGACCGATCAAGAAATGCAAAGAGAAGGAGGGTTAGTGATGACGGCATAGGACACAGAATGTTCCAATATGTTCGATAGGAACTGTCTTTTCCCAACTGCCATTTGTGACCTTTTTATCTGGAAGTGCCATTTGTAACTTACTATTATTGTCCGTTCTTTATGATTCTTAGAAGTTAGAAAGCTCGTGTTGAACACACTGCAAGGGTTACGAAAAGGAAACAAAAATCTTCAAAATGGAATGGTTACCCTCCAAGGGTGTTAGAGAATGAGATACACGCATTTGAAGGAAGTTATTGCCCCAGATGATGTTTGGGTTGTAAAATTACAAATGTCTCATTTTCTTTGATAGATTGTTGATTATCGTTTTCATCATATATGACCTGACAGTTTGGTGTTAAGGCATCTTTAAGTTGGATTTCCTGATCAAAAGTTAAAAAAGAGATTTGAATTTGCTTTTCAATTCTGCAATATGTTGAATCAATTCTTGTTTTTGTTTGTTTTCCTTCTGTTTCTTGGGGATTAGAGAGTTGAGGGAAGGGAGTTAATGCAGTTGGCGGAAGCGGGAAATATCTGTTTCTACTTTCTGTTGACGTGCTTCAGGTACAGGCAATGTAGTTCAGGACATTGTTTGCGCAGCTACAGTTAAATACTCATTTGCTATGATCATTTGTAGCAGAAGATAGTCCTGATGTAGTTTCCTTTTTCTCGTCACTAAAGGATAGGCAGTCTGGCCTTAAACTTGCGTAGCATCAGCCAATTAGGATTGAAGTCCCAAGATCTACCAACATTACAATCAACTATTAAAACCAAAGAAAAACCATTTCAGAGCATTTAAAATTTAAATATGAAGCCATAATCGTTTGCTCTTTACTGAACATCCTGGCGAAATATTCGCAATCTCAAACCTCCAGTTTAACTGAAGACTCGTCACAAATTGGAAATATTATCAGTTTAATGTACCAATGTGCTGGAAGTGCCAGTTTTTGGCCATTATGTCGTCCTGGTAAGTAGAAGACAACCGATTAAAACTAACGTGAATCAACAAAAAGGTTCCAGTGGACACAGATACTCGTAAATCAAATAAAATAATAAGCAAGCATAACCAGACTTTCCAAAACACGGGGGTGGCGTTCAGCTGCTTAAAATTGACGTAAGAAACATGAAGAACATGTGGCACCAGAGTTGCTCTGGGAACAAACTGCTAATGTTGGAATGGAGAACATAAAAGCCAGTAGCAATTTTGAGTGAATAATCAGAAGTACAGCTTCTAACCATGGAAACATCATGAATACATTTAAACATGGATTCTTGTTGAAGACAACATGCTTTCACTTCCAAATGCATGAGGAGGCATTATGCCAATGCCAATTTTGCACTCCATGAAGCAACTAGCTGTGACATGCTTGCCGCAGCCCCGTAGTCATAAGGCAACTGAGGACTATTATAGCTTGTACTAAAATGCTCAGCTTTCGCCAACTTGCATGGAGCACCAAATTTAGGAACATCATCTAGAAGCAACATGCACTGGCTTAGCAAACAACTTCACAATATATGCCCCTCGGAAATTCAAAGGATGCTGATAGCATTAGGCATTATCACAAAGACTGCAACTATCACCATCTTATCAGAATGACGCAAATGAAAAAAAACCGTCAAGTATGCAGGTAGCTAAAGGGAGTGTATTACAAGCATCCACAAAGTACTCATCTGTTGTATCTATGTTAACCATCCCAAAACAATGAAAAAAAGTACTATCAAAGAAGAGTTAAACAATAACAGCTTATGATTGGTTAATCATAAAAAGTTGATCTTTCCTCTACAGTCATATCATTGTCTAAAATTAATTGGTTAAGCATAAGAAATTGATCCTACGGTCACGTCTTTGTCTAAGTATAATTTTAGCAAGAGAACCAAACATATTAGCAAAAGACGATGTCATACCTGAAACTTGCACACTTTCTCAAACAGAACTAGTCTCTTTCCCATTTTTGATTCACCTGTTCAAATAAACCCCTACTTATTGCTTAAAGGGATTTGAAACGTCGTTCAGCCTTTACTTAAAAAAAAGGTGTTCAGCTTTTTGTCAACGCGTTTTTGATATATGGACCAACGAGCAGATCTATTACAGAAAGACATGAGGGTATGGTACATCTAGTTGGCCTCAGTTAAGTTAATCAGCCGATACAAAAGGCAATGTTTACATGAGATAAATGACATAGATGCTGGGAGGAATGGATTAATATGATAGTGTCATGTTTTTTGGAAGGAAAGTATTCTTAATGAAACAATCAGCAGTTCAGCACTAAGGAGGAGCTCTAATCTTTACATAGTACAAGATGACCCCAAAGTCAAAAACCTCCCTTCTATCAATGGAGGAAATTCCATGAAACAACAACATACCCAACGTAATCCCATAAATGGGGTCCATGAATTCCAACATATTCTGCCCCATTTACAAGTTGCTGGTTACACCCCTAAAGAAAGGCAAAACTATACAGTTAAAGTTTACCTTCTAAATTAAGTTGGCTTTGTATTCATAACATCTCAATTTCTCTTTCCAATCTGCCCACCATATACAAGCCAGGATGGTGTTCCATATTCTGCGCATGCCTTGATAGATGGTGCCATTTCTGAAGAGAAAAAACCAAAATAATTTGCAGTTGATAACCATAAACTGACATCCCCAAATGCGAGAATCTAAGGTTAAATATAATTGAACTCTCTCAAGAAGTTCAAAAGTCTTATGCAGAATTTCATGTGCAGAAAACTTAGATAAAATTGAGGTACATTTTAAATCCAAAAAGAGGAGTTGAATATCTGACCTTCCAGCTTGTGGGAAACTGTTGAATTACAAGCAAATCAGGAAATTAACCATATCGAACGAGAAAGTTACTTGACTGAATAAGGTGACAGCTTCCTGACAACTCTCTTTAAGAAGCCTTCTAGCAACTGCTTTCTGAATAGAAGTTCTCCAACTGTTTTCCTATGTTCACAATAGTATGAGAAACGTAGAGGAGTGGAAAGCAACTTGTTGCAGCCCCGTTTTCTGCTGCTTGATGCACTCTAACATGCACATGACAAAAGTAGTGTGATCATTCCAGATAATAAAAACTTTATCACGGCATGTGAGAAAAAGCAGTTTTCCCGCTATTGGGAAAAAGGCCATCCTTGGCCATATCAGTAAGTACATTGAATACTGCATCCATGTTCCCTTCCTTGTAGTTTAGATCAACAATACCTTTTGCTAACTCACCATCAGCAAGTTTACAGGACCCCAATGTGCTTTGAATTACTTGATTTAATTCTTCACTCATCCCTTCTTTAAATAGTTCTTTCATCAGCACAATAAGACTAACTGTATGAGGAACATATCCAAAACTCACCATTTCTCTGTAAAGATGCAAGGCTCTATGTAAATTCCCACCCCTAGAATGACCATGTATAAGCAGGTTGTAAGCCGCTTCACTCGGCTTCTTGTCTTTTTGCAGCATCAACTCAAAAACTCTGTCCGCTTCATCTAACAAACCTTTCATGCAGAATCCTTTAATAAGATCTGCTGCACTCTTAAAATCAAGATCATTGCAACTTTCAATCAGCATATCATATGTGACACTATTAGGAACTGATTGCTCATACAACAACTTGAACAGAAGCCGCTTTGCTTCTCTAGTGCGAGCTTGTTTGTTGAGCCCGTTGATTAGGACACTGTAAGTGACGACATCAGGAAAGAAACCCTTATTTATCATTTCATTATGCAGGTTAAGAGCGCCTTTAATATCCCCTTCTACACAGTATGCACCAATAAGTGTAGTATATGTAAACTTATCAGGTTGAATACCAACTCTCCACATCTCCTGGAAAAGCTCACGAGCTTCAGTCAAGCTTTGCTGCTCGCAAAGACCTTGAATTAGGGATGAATAAGTAATAACATCAGGCAAAACCCCTTTCTCAACCATCTGCTTCTTAACACAGAATGCCCTTTCCAAATTGTGGTTTCTACAGAACCCAGATATCAATGTACTATAAGTTACAACATCTGGGACTACCCCTCTCTGTTCCATCTCTTGAATTACACTTAAAGCATCTTCCATCCTGCCCAATGCACAATGCCCGTTAATTAAAGCATTGTAAGTCACAATTGAAGGGGAAAAGCCACTTGAGATCATTTCATTCAAAAGTTTATAAGCCTCATTCATAAAACCCTGCTGAGAGAAGCCAACAATTAATGTTGTGTAAGTTCTCTCGTTCGGATATAATCCCCTAGCGTGTAATTGATCAAAGAATTCCACTGCGCGATGCAAATTCCCAGTCTTGCACATGCTGTTTATCAAAGATGTATAAGTCACAACATCTGGAGATAATCCATTCCTTAACATCTCCGAGTGCAAAACAAGTGCTTGGTGAAAATTACCCTCTCTGCAATAGCCATTTACCAGTGTGTTATACGTCACTTCATCAGGAACCAATCCCTTTCCCGTCATATCTTCCAAAAACTCACTTGTCTCTTTCATCCTTCCTTCTTGACACAACCCATTAATAATAGCATTATACGTGATCACATTCGGCTCCAAGTTCCTAACTTGCATTAGTTTCAACAATTCAACTGCCTCATCAACCTTACCTATTTTACAGTAAGCACCAATTATTGTGTTATATGTCACAACACTAGGCAAGCAGCCACACTTTTCCATTTCTTTGAAAAAAGCCAAACCCTTTTTCAAATCCCCTTTCCCACAAAGCCCCCGGATCATAATATTATAAGTATAAACATTGGGCGAAATCCCAGAATTAACCATATCATCATAAAACTTCTGCGCTAATTCAAAAGACCCATTACATGAAACCCTGATCAAAGCATCAAGAATGGAATTATAGGACAAAACAGTAAGCATAAACCCATTAGACTTAGCTAATTCGAAGATATTCATGGCTTTATCAATCATTTTCAAATGAGAGTAAGATTTTACCATCAAGTCAAACACAGCAGAGCTAGAGTTGCAAGAATAGTAAGTGTCCTTGAGACATAAAAAGACAAATTCACCCTTGTGATCGGCAGATTTCACAGCGACGTCCTCGAAGAGGGATTGGGCGGTCTTGTAGAGCTTGAAACGAGTGAGGATATGAATGGAAATGCACTTGCACTGAAGGTTGAAGAATTGGCGATGACGTGCCCAGTTGATGAATTTTAGAACAAGGGGCTTATCGAATTGGGCTTGGAAAAGTAGGGAAGAAGCATATTGAGGGGTGAATTGGGAAGATAAGGAGTTTAAGGGAATTGGGTCGTGGCCTTTAAGGATAGAAGCTGCTCTGTTCACAAAAATGATATCGGAGGAAGAAGGGAATGGCGAGTCTAGGGTTTTTGGTTGGACTTGCCGAGTTGAGCTATGGAGGGCCCTCCGGTAGGGTTTAACAAGTGGCATGTCGGGAAAAAGGAGCAATGGCGACTGTTGTAACATATATATACCAGTTACAAGTAGAAGAAGTAGCTTGATATAGATTACATTACAAAATCATATACTCTAATTTTTTATATGGTCCCACCGTTAACAGCCGAAAATGAAAATACAAGGATTTTTATATATGGAACATAAGACTTCAACAGACAATGCATTTACTTCTGGTATGGTGAAAATAGCACAGGTTAGTCAGTTTTCGAATTGATAATTAAAAAATAATTATTGTTTGCGAAGCTATTGAAACTAAAATACGGAAATACAAAAATTAAGCATAATATGTTGAATTATGAAGCTCATCCGTATAAACTTCTAACATATTATGATGAAACTACAACACATTATGAAATTCCAGCACATTATGCTGGAATCTCAATGGACAATGCATTTACTTCTGAATGACTGAAATATCATTTGGGGTTTTAGAGAACCAATAATACTTATAGAAGCTACCTCATATAGCAGTACTACTTATATATTAAGTAGTAGTCATCACAATACTCTTTAATCACCAACATGTGCTTTGTTAAAGTTGAGTTTGTCTCCTTTGTTTTATCACATTTGATGTTATAAGCAGAGCATTCTCAAAACTTTGATCCTTAAAGTAAATAGGAATAGATATATACTTTCAAATACAGTGTGAACAACATAGGTGATAGGAATACTTTATCACGTTCAAGCCAGAAATTAACTGGCGATATCCATGTGCATTACCTTCCCACTGATTTTGGAATGTATTTTTTGAGGCAGCATTATTTTAGTTATTTGGTTTCCAATTTAACCTTTTCCTTCAACCGCTTCAAACCTTTTAGTACTTCAAATCACAGCAGGAACTCATGCTCATCAAAGTCCATTATTAGTAGTAAAAGAAACCTTGTAGTAATAATATTTAGTTGGATGTTAAAATAGATAGGTCTGCTACAATTTTCAGTTCAGATGATGAGAAAATTTACAGCCTTAGGTTATGGAGTTGAGATAATTAGGCACCAGAAGAGAAGCACCTTATCTTATAGGAAAGAGGATACAATTCAACAGCCAGGCAACTTTAGCCTGGACTCAAATTGGACAACAAATAGAGAATACATCAACTAAATCATCCAATTCCAGCATTGAATCAACTAAGGCCCTATGTTTTCTATATTGAGTGCCACATTCCCAATTTAAGTGGCATAACTAGTAGTAACTACATCTTGTTAATCCCAGTTGGCAGGAGTTGCAACTAGGATTATTCCCCTTAGTAACAAACAGCTGCAAATCCAATCAACAATGTTGCTGACCCGCACACCATCAGAAATCTTTACACTATATGGTGTGGAAACAAAAGCTATCGATACGTGCTATAAAAGTGGAACCCGTGAATCAAAAATACTCCAGACAGTCCAATTCAGGACAGGCCTCTTTGACGCTTCCGTGCAAGGTGGCAGATAACTGAAATGTTGGAAGCGCTTGAAGGTTTGTCTCAGCCACACTGTCTAGACACGGTACATCCAATATTCTCCAAAGCATGTTTTACATATTACTGCGCCTTTGCAAGTCCTCGAGTGGAAGGACCATGCAACAATTTCACAAATCCAAGAAAACTTAGCTTTCCATCTGTATGCCTTATCCAGTCATGTAGAACGGCATGAACTGGTACTGAAGGACCCAGTCCAAGTTCCTGAAAGCGAGATTTTATCACAATTTCAGGCAGTAAACATGTCATGAAACATACAATAAGTACTTAGTACACTCAAAAAGTCATATACAATGCAAACGCGAGAGCAGAACATAGCATTTGTAAGGGAACTTACAGATGCAAGTTCTTCTATCATAATAGCCCTATTGCCATCCTTCTCAAAAATTTCATATGCACACCTAGCATGTTGTTCCCAGCGCTCAAGTGCCTCCAACTGATGAACACTTGAGGCAGCTGCGCAGAATTCTTCAAAATCCATCTTTCTATATTGAAGTGCATTTAGCTGTCAAAGATGACATAAAAAACAGTTATTCATAAGCTACAAGCACAGAAGAAGCAGGGAAACACACAAGTGACAGTTATGTCAGTACCGAGGCTAGAAAATCCAGAATGCGCGACTCCTTCATAGCATCTGTTCCATATTTCATCAGCGCCTACATGGCACAAAAAGAGTAAGGAGATAAGACCGTCAGGCTTTAGCAAAAAACACGGAAGAGCTGAAGATGAGAGAGTTGAGATACTAACTGATCTTATATTTTCTAGTTTTATGCTGCCATTTTTGTCTGGCTCCAGCAATGCAAATTGCTCCTTCAGGTAGAACAGTTCATCTGCTGTCAAAGTTTTCGACATTGCCTGCAAAAGCAAAAGTATTATCAATTTACCAAGTAAAATGTACCAAGACTTTGAGCATCAGAGCTAATAAAAGAGGCAGAACCACCATTTCAATTTACATAAATCAATAGAACTTTAGAAAAAATAAGCATTAATCAGGTTAACTTCATCCCGAATACCTAGGGATTAAATTAAAGAGTTCCCTTTTTCACCTATCAGAATTCTGGTAAATAGAGTACAACATAGAGCTTTATGAATCCACAATATGAGAAAGAAGCATAATATCATTTGATTTTCTTGTCCGAACATCTAAACTAAACCATGTAAGAGTGATACACATCCTGAAAGTTGTCCAAGTGAACTTATCAAGACTAACAGCTCAAGAGTGAAGAAACAAAATCAATAGGAACAAGTTACTTTAGTCTCGATCTCTTTTCCCATCGTGGAATAATAATCTATCAAGATAATTTCACAGGCTAAAAGGGATTTAGCAGATATATTCACCAAACTAGTTTATTTTATCCTAGAAAGATTTTAGTGTCGTCACGTTCAAGATAAATTAGCGCAACGGCTGCGTCCAAGACCCAGGAACTACCGACAAATTGTACAGCTTCATGAATGCAGAAGAATTATCAGGTTATATCCTCTTCGGTTATTCGTTTATTCCTCGACCTCTCTCCTTGGATAAGTATTTTATTGTGATAATGGGCAGGTGCTTCATAGATCCCATGACTATCCTGTCACAATCTATGTAATTCAGACTCAAGGAAGTAGCTAACAATAAAGATCTTAAAGTAAAACAAGTTACTTTAGCCTCAAATCTCTTTTCCCATCGTAGAATAATAATCTATCAAGATAATTTCACAGGCTAAAAGGGATTTAGCAGATATATTCACCATCACCAACAACAAAAACCCAATTGAATCCCATGAGTGAGTTCTGGGAGGGTAGTGTCAAGTGTGTACGCAGACCTTATCCTACCATGGGAAGATAGAGAGGCTGTTTCGGATAGACCCCAGCTTAGCAGATATATTCAACAGGCTAGTTTCTTTTATCCTAGTAAGACTTTGTTGTCATCACTTTCAAGATAAATTAGGACAACAGCTGCGTCCGAGACCTAAGAACTACCGAAAACTATACAGCTTCATGAATGCAGAGGAATTATCACGTTATTTCCTCTTCGGTTATTCGTTTATTCTTAGACCTCTCTCCTTGGGTAAGTATCTTATTTGTGATAACGGGAAGGAGCTTCACAGATCCCATGACTATCCAGTTACAATCTATGTAATTCAGAATCAAGGAAGTACCTAACAGCAAAGATCGTATAGTAAAACCTCCCTGGAACTAAAAAAAGTTTTATGAAAAAATGGAATTGCTTTTCAGGAGAACAAGCACTGCCCCAAAGTCAAAGCAACTTGTCCATTCCCGATGACTAATACCTATGGCAATATAAGCTTTTTTCTCACATATCCCTGATAATGGGTGAGACATATCTTTCTTTTTTATAAGTAATTGGTGAGACTTATCCGGTATTCTACACTGCATAACTGCACGGATTGGGGTAGAAGGTTCACCGAACCCTTAGAGGACACCCAAAGCGTCTTTTTTCAGTGAAATCTTGCTACAAAATCCTGTCTTTTAATGACAACACTGCTTCTTGGCCTTGAAATCAAATCTGGTTTTAACAACACTCCCCTGAAAGTGTCCTGCTTCTCTTGGATATGGCTAGGGAGGCCTGCTGCACTCAAAACAATCTTCAGCAAAGAGGCTTTCAAACCCTGTAGTAGATGTAACTTCTCAATTGTGGAGTTTATTTTTGCTATTCTTGGCATGAGTTGGACTATCCCACTCTCCTCTCAAGAGCTCCTCACTTGCTGGAACAGAGATGGTGTCCACAAAAAATCCCTCAAAATTTGGAATACTATACCCCAAGCTATTTGGTGTACTCTCTGGGCAGAAAGGAAAAACAGATTTTTTTAAGGCAACAAGAGAACTACTTATCCTTTAGTTTAAAGCTTTTTCTCTGCTAGCTTTTTGGTGCAAAGTGGTCTTTGTACAGGATACTAATTCCTTGTTAGATATGATAGGGGAGCTGCACAACTTGTAACTATGTTTTGACGCACAAGCTTACTGCTTATTATCCACTAGAGTTGAATACCTTATCACTTATCAAAGAAAGTGTCAATGCTCCTCTATAAATGATTACCTTATCGAAAAAACTTACCAAAGAAAGTAATCGCAGAAACTTTATTTAAAGACAAAAGGAAAGGTGGTTTAAAAACCTTATAAACTATTTGTTTTTGAGAATAAAACCCTTATAAACTATTTCAAAACCTAAAACCAAGAGATAGGAACAAATAAATAGATAAGCTATCAAGGGTGAGACAGATATATCAGGTTCTATTAATTGTTCCAGCTAAATAATATACACACCCTTAAAGCAGCCTTACGCAAAGAGGATGATCGCATATATGCTTTCATGAGTCGAAATATAAGAACATCAAGTGGTAGTTTTGCACCACTGTGATTCCGCATCCAAGGATGACCTGCACAAGGGGGTGATTAGAAGAGGCTTTTTAAAGAAAAGAATAACAAAAAAATTCACAGGAGAAAACACTTACATAATGCTTGAGCAGCACTCATTCTTTTCCTAGGATCTTTATTCAATAGTCGCTTGACAAAATCTTTAGCCTCCGAAGTTAGTGTAGGCCAAGGTGCTTCATCATAAGTTGGATCAGCCTTTAAAACAGCCCTGAAGATTCCAGACTCTGTGCGAGCCCAAAATGGACGACTACCACACAGAAGAATATATGCTATCACACCTATACTCCACACATCAGCCTCTGTACCATATGATCTGTGAAGAACTTCTGGTGCTACGTAATATGCACTTCCAACAATGTCATTAAGCTTTTCATCTGCAAACATCATATTTAAAGCATTTAATGGAGAAGGCAAATATCTCTTTGATTGGTAAAGAAGACAGAGAAATCAATATGCATGATGAAAACAAACCTGGTCTCACAAAATCTGATAAGCCAAAATCTATAGCTTTTAACTGCGAAGATTCATCCTTCGACGAAAACAAAAAATTCTGGAAGAGGACATGGAGAAAATGAGATACTTTTGTAACTAGTGAAAATAAAAAAGTATAACTAGTGTTCTAATTTGCAAGGCCAGTTTGAGGAATCTGTTCACCTCAGGTTTAAGATCACGGTGCACAACACCCTGGAGATGACAGAATGCAACAACATTCAATATCTGTACCATAACGGCCTTTGCATCCTCTTCTGAGTACTTCCCGCCGCTACCAAAAGAAATGAGAAGGAAATAAAATAGTATACCCAAAAAGTTAACTTAGAAAGGACAAATCCATAAATTAGAAGTCAAATTCCGTAAATTAACCAAAGACATACCGTGCAAGTATGCTATCAAGGAGCTCTCCTCCTTGGCATAACCTGAACAGAAATTTTTCAAGAGTTCACTTACTTTCATATCCTTTAAAGACCATGCTAGGGATTCAAAACAAATTCTTCTAAAGCCTGACGCTATAAAGGTTTAGGGTCATGCACTTTCTTTGAGTAGCTAAGTTGTGGCTTAATACCAAAACTTTCCTCCATGTTGAGCTTACATGAATTATCCCCTGGCCAGAAGCATCACTAAGACAGACAGGAAAAACCTTACAGCAAAATAGATTAGATCTCACTAATGTGTGGTTAAGAATCTTACTCCATCACTACATAGACATTCTCCTGATCTTCAAATGCATCATAGAATTGTATCAGATTGTTATGTCCTGTTAAGGCGTGCAAAATTTTAACTTCCCTTCTAACATCCTCGATGGAAATAGCTGTTGTCATCTGAAAGGCAACAAAATTGGAGTAAATTGATTCAGCTGTTAAGAGGGTAAGATATACAGTGAAGAATTGCATCTGACAAAACTTAAAGCCCCAAAAGTGAATTCATTATAGTGTTACAAATAAACGGGTCCTAAATAAATGTTAGCAACAATGTAACTCCATCTGTCAGCTACAAAACATGATATGGTCTTATAAGATCATGTAAAAAAAATTCACTAAACCTATCTACTACCAAAACCTTTTCTTTTGTCCCTCAAAGTAGTCAGCTATAGAATCTTTTTAAGCACCTAAATAGTTATTCACATGAATTTATAGTCTTTCTGTCTACTAGTAAAGCAGAAGCTCCTCCAACATAAATATCTACCTTTTCGATAATTATAGATAAAAAGAATGAAGCCTAACAGTGTGATTGAATCTCTCATTGGGTCTAAGACATGGTATTTTTCTCTTCAAAGGTTATATAAGATCATTTTGTATATAATTTCCTTATATGAAACACCCTGTGACTGAATAAGATTTCATATTATAGAGTGAGTCATACTGGGTATGTTGTTGTAGAGTGAGTCATGTCATCACCTCAAAGCGACAAGAATATTGGCTGCAGGAATCGATGCTAAGTTTCTAACACCAACGAGATATAAAGATACCACTTGCAGCCTCCTCAATGATAAGGCCAAAAGTATCAGATTAATGTTTGTTAGTCACTATGTAAATGCTCAACTTGCTATAAATTTTGTCACTTGGTGTAGGCCTGTCAAAACCATCAGGGATTCATGATTTCTGATTACATTTGATTTGGTACGTCATGTTCTAGCATAATTGTAGTGATATCTTTTTCCTAATGATGATACTGGCACCTTTTAAAGAGGAGTTCTTGGAGCGAGAAGATAATCATATGCAGTGTTCCTTTTTTTTTTGGTTGATAATTACATTGTTCATCAGTTTTTAAAGCAGTGACTAACATCAGTCACATAGCTAAGTCAGCCCTTGAAGTTCTGAAAAAGATATGAATAGTTTAACTTGCATAGGTGATTTTGTGAACCAAAAAGTAAAAATTTTTAGAAGTCAGACCGGGGACACTAGACTAAGCAAGTTTGCTAATTGATTTATGTTTTCATCAAAGGAAATGGACAAGAGATTGCACAATTCTATAATGCTCAAAACCCACCAACTCTTCAATATTTAATAGTGCAAGCCACTATACTCTTTTCAAACATTTCATGGACCCCAATAAACTTCAATTGGAACTTTTAACAAAAGCTACTACTAAAAGCCAAGACCAACACAGCACTTACTAGCAATTTCCTAGAAAGGGAGTGCTTATGCCCACAAAAAAAAAAAAAAAAAAAAAAAAGTGGATTTTGAATTTATTTTAAAAAGGTAGCTGGAGAATCTTGAACTTTGATTTTGACTCACAACAGTTTTAAGTGAAAACCCCCAAATTCACAAGATAAGAGGGGGATAATAAAATAAAGAATTAAAATACATGTGGGCGGTGGGAGAATTAAGGGAGCAAGAGGATGATCTACTCATCCCCACCCCACAAGGAAGTGAGGTAGAGAAAGAGATAGCACAAAACTTAAACCCAACACAATTTTAATCAACGGAAATAAATTCCTAAAAGAACCAACTTTTCTCAACAAAGACTTCAAGGATCAGAGATGTAAGTTATTCAAAGCACATATATACTTCAATGCAGTATAATCATAAGGAACAAGAAAAAGAGAAAGGAGTAACCTTGGCTTTTGGAATGACCTTTACAGCAACTTGTTGACCCTTAAGTTCACCTTTCTTAGCAATAGCAGAACAAGTATACCCAAAATGGCCTCTACCCACTTCATCCCCAACCTCATACTTACTCTTAAACTGCTTAGAAAAACCAAAACTCTTATCCAAGTTAGCACCCTCAGTTTCCTCTCCTTCAGGAATAGCAGCAGCATTAGGCTTTACACTACCGTGCCGCCTCAAAAGTAAAGCCTTTATGTGTTTTGCGGGAGAAGGAGGAGGAAAAGGCCGCTTAAATAACCTCGCCGGTGTAGAATTACCACTTTTAGAACCAGAAGACTGACGGGCAGGAGATTTCTTGGATAGAAAATAACGAGCGGGACTAGGTGAGTAAAAAGGGAAAAAAGGTGACTTTTTTACTTCATTGTTGTCCTTCTGTGGGTTTGGAGTTTCCGGTGGTGGAAGGATTTCGAGGGAGTCTTTTGGGGAATAAGGATTGGGTTTATTCGGAGGCTTTGAGGTACAAGCACCCATGGTTATTGGAACAGAATCTTAGAGGGAAAACATAGTAAAATTCAAGAATCAAGAACAACGGTGTGAAAAAAGTAGAGATTTAGACAATGGTGGTTAGAAGAATAAGATTTGCTGAGAGAAGAAAAAACTATGTATGTATATGTAATGTATGTAATGAATGGATGGACGTTAATGGGCAGCTTCAGAGGGATGGGTAGCTCCGTTATAATGGATGGACGGGGACTGAAGGAGGAGCTGCATTAGAGTAGTACTTTTATGTCGAAACCCACGCGTCATCCACGTGAGAATTACTCCCCAAATTAACTATGCCCTAATTGGCTGCACTCTCCTGTGGTCAAGTCTTGTGGAATTCTCTGAATCGTCCACTGAACTAGGGCGGTGCATGATCGGATCGGATGGGAATTCGGATTTAGCATATTTTGGATTTTACTAAATGCAATCCGAATTCGATCGGAATTAATATCGGACCAGATCGAATTATAAAGTTTGAATCGGATAAATATTTTAAAATTTCGGATTGAATTATACGTATTATTAAGGTTATTACTAATCAAGTCGGCTAATGCATCTGCCTTATCTGTTTCTTATGTGTTATGTGTTAATACAAACATCTCTTTGCTTTTCATCTCTTTTACCAGCATTGCATCTCTAAGAACATATTTCTCTGGAGGCTCGAGTTGTTATGCCTCTGAGTTGCAACAATCATATTTTCTTTGTAGAAGAGGCAATACAACAAGAAAAATTCATGTTTCTGCAATTATGAGGGTATTATAGTGCCGATGTATTCAGCAATTGTAACGGTAATAACTTGGAGGAAGATGCAAAGGAAGTACTGGCTATCCGAAATTAAAGTTTAATATTTATACATGCCCTAATAATTTCGGATCGGATCAGATTAAAATTATACCCATCCGAATCCGATCCGGTTATTCAAAATTTTAATAAATATAATCTGAAATCCGATCCAAATATCCGAAATTCGAAATAAGATCCAAATATTCGAAATCCGAAATTGAGCGGATCGATTCGGATTTCGGATATTCAATCCAAATGCACAGCCCTGGTCCACTCCATTGTTTTTGTAAAAATTACTCCAAATAAGATGGGTTAGATTGTTGTTGCTTCTTCCTTTTATCTTTCTTGAGCCGAGGTTTTACGGTTTTTCTATCTTTTTATAGGTAGTGATAAAATTTGCGTACACACTACCCTCCCCAAACTCTACTTGTAGAATTTCACTGAATTTGTTATTGTACTCTAAATAAGTTTCTTTCCTACCATATTGTACCTCATTGTGGCTTTTAAAAATTTACGATGATAATAAAAATTTATTCATACTCGATATTATATAAGTATATTATATTTGTATAACATCTATATTAAATATTATATATTCTCGCTGTAATTTTTGATTTTTAAGATTATTTTATTTAATTTGGTATAGGGGCGTAGCATGCAAGTAAAAATTTACATTATTAACATCAGTTGGTACCAAAATCTCCTATATTTTGAGAATGTAGGAGTCGTTTAGACATAAAAAAGAATTCTTTAAAAATGTTTGAGCCGAGGGTCTATTGGAAACAACATCGCTACCTTCATCAGATAGGGATAGGGTATGCATACCTACTACTCTTCTCAGACCTCAAGTGTGAGAATATACCGAGTATTGTTGTTGTTGTTGTTATTAATGTTTGGTTATAGTTAACTAAATTTTTGAAGATGAACTTTAAAAAAAAAATTAAGACGAGTCTCAAATTTGAAAAGAAGTTTTTACCTTTTTTTTTTTAAAATAAATAATATTTTACTAACAAATCACCAATTTTTTCAAGTGAAATATATATCTAAACATAATTTTAATTTTTAAATATTTTTTTAATTTAAGTTCAAAAACTATTTTTTTAAGTCTCACATTTTTACGTCGAAGCGCCTACATAATCTTTCTTATTTATTGTATTTATAATCGGGGTTGGATCCGAGTCACTAGTCGATGGGAAAAATATATTTCATGGTAATTTTTGTAAAGCTTCTAGAACATTTGTTTTATTCTCTTTCTTTTTTTAATTGAATGTAGTTAGGGCTGTCCAAAATCGAACCGAAACCGTTAACCGAACCAAATAGATAGCTTATTGACTTATTGGGTATCGAATTATCGGGGTAATGGATGGTGAACAGATTAAGTTTTTATAATTAACAGCTTAACAGTTAGAGCGGATTACTCAATTTTCTTATCGGTTAAACCGTTAACCCGTTAATTTTTTTTATATTTTACACTTTTACCCTTATGTATATAAAGTACCATTGAAATCCTAAATGGCTAATTCCCTAACTTCTATAGTTAGCTCATATTATAGCACAGTAAAGTTACGCGAATCTGTAGTAAGATGGATGAAGCAAGTTTTCTTCATGTTTAGGATGCTCATCTGGATTTTGTGCAGTGCAATGAACTGGAACTATGTTCTTTACATAGATTAGCTCGTATCTGTTATGTCATCCTTATCACTAGCTCTTGTATGTACTTGATAGTTCAAAAAATTTCTATCTGGTTTAGCCGATAAATCGCCCGATAATCGTCAATCCGATACCAATCAGCCTATTATCTTATTGGATAGCTAGCGAATTATTACATTTATAATCCGATAACCGTTAAGCCGAACCATTAATCATAATTATCCGTCCGATCCACCTAATAAGCACCCCTAAATGTAGTACATCTCGTCTCATCGTTAAAGTGGGGAAAAGCTACCTTATCCAAACTTGGATCTCACGGACAGAGATTGAAAATTAAAATAACTTTAAAGTGGTAAATCCATATGGATAGGGATTTATACTTCAAGACTTACATGTAGATTTAGAAAATGAAATACACAAAATATATAAACTTTGCGAGTGATCTTTTCCCCTTAAACTTTGGGAGTGATCTTTTACAGGTGGTAATAAATTCACTCTAGACAAGATTAAGGGGCTAAAAAGTCATTGGCAAAGTTTAAATATGCAACCGTATTCGATGAAAGTCGTATGTACGGCTTGGAGGGAGATCTTTCATATCTTTCGAGATCCGCTCTGCGTCGAACTTCAACCCCTTCGAGTTGGCCACGGGTTTTCGGGACAAGTTTAAGAGGGAAAATAAGCGTCGAGCATATTGTGACTCTTTGTATTTGTGCTTAATAAAATACGGAACATGTCCTTGTTGCCTTCGTGGATGTATTTGATGTTTTTTTGTTGTAATTTCTAAGATGGAGTAGCTGTTCTTAATCGGTCACGTCCGGTGATCCTTAATCGGACGAGTATAAGTTGCATTAACGGTATATAAATAATTTATACCATCAAATTACTTAAAAGATAATTGCAAATATTTTCTATACAAACATTAATTGATAATATATAGAATAAAATTATACTAATAGTTAAAATAGAACGGTAGTTATTATGGGATGTCCGAGAAGGGATATGTGATAGTCAGTGGCGGATTCACCCTTTAGGAAGGGATGGCATGGCACCCCCT
>MCJB01032931.1:77075-123075 GCA_002018475.1 Nicotiana obtusifolia | reverse complement strand
GGGATGGCATGGCACCCCCTAAGATGATAAATTTTTTATATACTTAGTTTAAATTTTCTTAAAATAGGTTAAGTATCTGATCCTGCCACCCGCAACCGTAAACTAGACAAAGGTGCAATGGCTGGTAGATCTTTTTGAAAGCTTTTCTAGCGTGTGAAATTCAAGTTGAAACTTATTTTGAACCTTGGCTGGTTTTCCCTTTTCTTTGTGCTTTTTAATTCCTTTTGCCCCAGCGATTTTTCTTTTCGGTTAACCCCAAATTTTCTATTTGTTGTTTTATTATTTTTTATATTTTTCTTTTCTCTATTCTATTATTTTATACGTGGTCTCTAGCAAGAGCACTCAAAAAGGAGACTCCAAAACTTTAAAATTTTATAAAATAAACATTCCTCTTAATCTTAAATTTAGAGTTTTCTTCTTTCAAATTTGGAAAACTTGGTCTTAATGGAAATTTTGGATTGAGATAAAAAAAATCATCTTTTTATTATATCATAAAAATTTGTATTATTCTATGGTTATTAAATATAATTTAAATCTCTCTACTATTAAGTTATGATAAAAATTTCGTAACCATTACTAAAAAAAATATGAGATTTATGATAATGATTTTGGAAACTTGTAGTTAATTTAGCTTTATACTTATGGAGTATCGTTTTTTTAAAATCTCTTATTTTGGTTGATGTAATTCTCTTATTGAAGATGTTACCTTACTTGTATAAATTTATTTTAATATATAGAAAAAGACGTAATTTCCTAGTATAAATCTTAATTTTACTTGTGTTGTTATAATAAAGGTGTGATTCCTTATTTAAAATGCTAATTGCATTTTTCTTATATCTGAGATGTAATTTTAATATTTACAAATAAAAATTACCTATTAGATTAATCCGAATAAACTAAAAAAAAGAATAAACGTTCTCTAATAAATTTCATATTAGTCATTACAAGATATACATTAAAAGAACGAAAAAGGGTTAAAACTGCCCCAGACATATCGGAATTGGTACAAAAATGCCATCCGTCCACCTATTTGAACAAAAATGCCCCTATCGTTATTTTTTGGACTCAAGATTACCCTTAATACTAACAGAAAAATTCAAAAAAAATAAAAAACTTAATTAATATCTTCATATCACCGTCCCATTTTCGTTATTGTGTAAGTTTTTTTATTCAAAATTTCTGGGGATTTTTCTTCACTAATTTTTGTTATTTCTCTCTGAAAATATAAGGACTTTTTTTCCAACTTTTTTATTGTTTGTGTAATGTGTATTTTTATTTTAAATTTATTTTCCTATTTGTTCTATTAATATGTAAGCTTTTTGCTCTGTGCAGCGGGTATTGTGTAATTGTCACATTTACACACACAGTGGATTCATATGATGTACTAATAATAGTTGGCAATTTTTCATTTAATTTCTTCACTAGTATTTATTTTCTTTTTTGGAATTCGTTTTTGTTATCATGAATTCTACTTTCTCGATTTTGATTACTGTGCTAAGTCTAGTAAAAAACAAAAGATTTTCTCTTCATAATTTGCAAGTGAGATGAGGCTGTTGTGTTTGTTTGTTATTTCCGGCCGGTGGATTCCACCTAAGCAGCAACAAGGAGAAGAAGGCATAGAGAGAGAGGGAGAGAGAGATTTCTTTTAAAATCGGAGCAGGTCAATATTCGAACAGGTTACGAGTGGGTTTAATTATATTTGTGGTGAAGTTTAAGTTCAGCCAATAGGACAGTGATACGTCCATATTACTTAATTTTTTTTTCCAGAATTTGTTAGTGATAAGGGTAACGTTAAGCCAAAAAATTAACGGTAGGGGCATTTTTATTCAAATAGGTGGACGGAGGACATTTTTGTATTAATTCAAATACCTCAGGGACAGTTTTGGCCTTTTTCCGTTAAAATAAATTGTAATACTCGCCACCATCAAATTCTATATCCGCCTTTGATGATAATAATTATCATATATCAAAGATACAAGTTTTTAGTATTAATACGTTGTTCTCATTCATGAATTGATGATGATTGATCATAACAAAAATTTGTCAACGATGATGCTTGAATTTTTTCACTCAAGCATATTTAATTTTCATTTATTTCCAACTAGTGAGTTGTGTTACAATTTTAGTGTAAAACAACTAGAATTAGTTCAACTAAAAGAACATGCGCATTTATCCAAATATTTCATAGTGCAAAAGGATAAAAGACTTCCAGTTAATACTTTTTTTTTAAGATTGTGATCAAAATCTCTTACTTTCATAAGTCAGTGACTGTCCGTTGGTTTATAAAAATCTAACCATCCTAAGCTATCCCAAAGTTGACAAGTGGTTTTACAGGTGAAGAAAATGTGGGGGATGGACTCTTCTTCCCTTTTAAATATTGGACATATGGGGTCTATGTTAATACCTATACGTGCTAAGTACGCTCTACATGACAGTCTATTATGTAGGCATTGCCATAAGAAAAACTTGATTTTGTTTGGACAATTTAATTTTCAAAGACATTCGAAATCCATTTGTCTTGCTTCAGGTGGATCAATTAGGTCATAACCTAACTTTGTGGTAAAAAAACCTTTAGTGGTTAGGGACCATATAGGAGTGTCACAAAGCGGATCCCTAGTACGTATCCTGACCTTTGAGATCTTTTCCTTAATATCATCAGGGATTATTACAGAGAACCTTGTGAAAATTTCAATTATGGTTGCTCTATATATTCCTAATATTTAGAGAATGATCGGTAACTGAGAGAGGGCCCTCTATCGTGCTTTGAAGGATTTTTTCTTTAATTGAGGATTCAATTTAGTTAGCCAAATATTCATGTTGGATAAATAGAAATAATAACAACCAAAACAACACTGCTAACCCTATCAATATCGACTACATCATGAAAGATCAATAGAATACAAGCTTCTAACTGGAAGTTGTCACAGCCCTACGAAGAAAATGCCTATCAATGTAAGATAGCGCAAACCTCCAAAGGGCTGGTATAAATAAAATATAGATACAAGCTACAAAAATAACAATTAACAGAGTGGCTTAGGAGGTGTATTCAGAAACACAAGTGGGAACTGGGTTGTAGGTTTTACAAAATCTACACATACGAACGGTTCATTAGAAGCAGAACTCCAGGCTCCCTCAAAGGTCTTCAAACAACACAAGAAGGAAAATTGTTTCCACTGGAAATAGAAACAGACTCCACTGAGATAATCCATTCTATGTATCAAGGCAATAAAATGTATGACGATATTGTTAACGCATGCATGTTGATAATGCACCAGGAGAATGAAGTGGTCCTCCGGCACGTCCTCCGACAAAGCACCTAGCAAAAGGAGACTGATGCACAAACAAGGATGAAAAAATATTATGCGCAACTTTCGCTTTTTGTTGAATTTTTTGTAATGAAAGATCAAAAGGAGTAATGTATTTTTGTTAAGTATTAGCTAATGATGCATGTAATGTACTAGCAAGCGTAGAAAATCGATGTGTCCTAAGCGACACGAGCTATGTCTGTAATGTTTTAAACCCTACATAGTATTAATATAAATATTCTTGTTTGCTCAAAAAGAAAAAAAGAACATGCTATCCGTATGTACAAGTTGATGGAAATCAAATTTTCTTCTTTTTGTATCATATAAAAGAGGAGGACAAAAGGGGTGTGTAAGGTGACATTAATTAGAAGTATATACCAGAATAAAAGGAAGTTTGTTAACTGTTTCCATCGACCTTAAATTCTTACCATTGATAAAGTCAAGGACTGCACAAAGGATCTTATTTTCACTTGGGTTTCTTCATTTACCTTTTAAATCCATTTCACACTCAACTCCAATGATTATATTTGTCATTTTAATAGGATCTAGCAGGAACTTATAAGAACTCAAAGATCATGAGTATAGGATATATACTTCATTTTTTTTTAATTTTTGAGTATTTTTAAGTTATTCCATACAGATCCTTTAGCAATTTAGTTTTGCAAGCTCGTTTTTGTAATTGCAAAAATCTCCACAGATGGTACTGCAATTAAGCCAAGAATTTCCCTTCAAATACGTCATTAAGATTCTTTAACAACAAACTTTATATATTTTTAACAAAAAAGAGTGAGAATAAAGAGATTATGAATAGTGAAATTGTTAGGAAATGTGTTTTACAATCTGACCATGTGGAGAGAGACCAAATCCCCATAAATCATTATCCAACTAAAAGTCATGGACAGACTTTATTATTGCCAGAAAAACACGCAAATATATAACTAATATTACTTGAACTTCACGGAAATCACAAATATTTTGGGATTCCTCAAATCATCTTTTTGACTATTTGTACATAACACCAAATTACACTTTACGTATCATGCTCATTGCTCACACAACGTGACAATATCAGCAAATAACAATAAACAAATAAATAAAATCAATTTTGTTGTTAATGATATGCAGCCAACCAGCCACACATGCACATAGCTCTTATTGTAGTATAGTAGGAAAATAAGAAAAAAATACAGTATATTTTATGAGCATTGTTTGTAATTGCTCTACATTATATGGGTAATTGAATAATTGTAATAACAATTCGTGTCAATCAGATTTCGAATAAGAACAAGCTATTTCATTTAATTATCCCATTTAAAATTGTATTTCAGCTAAATTTTACGTGTTATATACTAATAATGGATGATTACCCGAAATAAGAACATATGAACCTCACTGCTAGTGAACATTGGACAACTGGTTCAAGTTAAGGTGGAGGAGCTAAGAACCTTTTGATCTTAACGTCAATTCAATCAAAATGTGAGTTTAGGTCGAATTCAATGTTGTTAATTCCCTTACTAATTTGTCTTAGAACTTAGAAGGTCCTATCGATCGTATATATTGACTAGATAATGTCGTATATGTGTAAATATTTTTCTGACCTTTTCAAAATCCTAATTCTGCATTTACATTCTGAAGGAAGATCATTGGAAATCATTAGATTAATCAAGGAAGACATGGTAGTTTTCGTTGGGTATAATTGCTTGGAATGATTGAAAATTTACTCGCACATAATATTTACATCAAAAGGTAAATATTTATCATCTAACTATGGTAATTGAATGATATATAATTTTAATCTAATTTTAATTATTAAGAGTAATTTGCTTAATTTAGTCTTAACAAACATTTATAACCAAGGTAGCTCATATTCTCATATTGTTATAACTTAAAAGAGGTTCAATATCTACTATAGGTAATGTGTCACTAAAAAACTATTCAACCAGATGTATATGTCATACATCCAACTAGACATGGGCGGATATATCTTGTTCTGGAACACTGTTTCTTCTAAATTTCTCAGTACTTTATATTGTACACGGTCGAAATCGAATCTAACTATTGCGGAATAAATCGGGCTCAGAATACAAAGGGTTGAAGATCGACCCGGAATCTCATCGAACAAGAACACGAGGTCAGAATATCCATCTTCGAGAACATTGAGCCCGTGATCCCCGAACCGACCCTGACCCCGAATAAGCTCGAAAGAACATCATCGAACCAGCATAACAGAAGGCTGAAACATCCGTAACCGGCTGCGCGTCGCGGCCGGAATCTTGGCACGTATCAATGAAACTGGTTAATTAGTAAATCATGAGATTTTTTACTTTATACAAGATTGTACCTAAAGTAGGACTCCTCCATTATATAAAGGGGGATTTTGATTATTTAAAGGACACACTGTAACACGCATCGAAGGGCAAAAAACTATCATTTCTAGTTGTTATCATATCATTACTCTGTTTCGGCATCGATTGTGGTATTTTTGACTCAAGGGTGATCAACCTTTAAGGCCAAGATTGTTTAACTTGTGTGGTATGCATTGATTTCAATCTTAATATGCTTTCTAATTTTGTATCAAGTTAGATCAAATATCCTTAAAACTACTTATAAATTCAATTTTTATCCGATTTTAGAGTAAAAATGTATATATCGATATCAATTAAGCAAAATAAAAGTATTGAATAATAAATATAAAAAATAACATCACTTGTCATTATAAATAATTTACTTATTTTTATTTACTTACTTCTTCAAGCGTTTACCCCACTCAGGGGCTGCAATTAGATCAATGACAAGATTTTGGGATACCGCAACGTAAGAAAGGAACCTAATCCGCCAGCAAACACTAGAAGTTTGCAAACAGACAAAATACAAACAACTAAAGTTTAGTTCTCTTTCAAAGCATAACTAATTTTGACAGTCAATTAGTGGAATTTTATGAGAGTCACAACTAATTTTTTTAATAGAGTTCTATAATTTAAGAAAAAACAAATAGAAACTGATAGAGACGTAAGATGGTCCACAGGCCACACAACAAAGATTAAGCTATTTCTTACGGGTAAATTTATGCAAACTTATGTGGTCATTAATTTGAACAAAATGTTGCAAGTTGCAACAAACTGAGGACAGCAAAATGGAGAAAGGTTGACATCACTAATTACGTACCACATCCGAAAATAAACCGCCTACGCCACTCCTCTGAAATATTTATTACCTTTCGTATCTTCCATTATAAATTTTAATTTCTAAATCAATTGGCATTTATATGTAAGTTCAGGAGTAAAAGTCTGTGCTGGCATTATGACTTTTGTGCGTTCTAAGGCCCATCATCTCCGGATTAGTTTCCTGATTTAGTTACAATTTTTTACTAAGTTTGGTTTTATAACTTGTTATTATAATTCTTGCCTGTTGGGTTAAGAAGAGTGTATCTGGAAATTCTATTTACAGAACTGAAATTATCATTTAGAAATTTATTGAGGAAATAAGAGGATAAAAAGCTTATTGCTATATTTAGAGTTCTCTTTCTGATCGACAAGAGCATAATTTTGAGTTTGAGTTGTGAGAAATGTCTTTTCTTCCGTTTTTGTCTTTTTGTTTTGTTTCGACTAAATGGAAATGTGGCATTTGCTTACACAGATTTCCATAATTGTGAGCCATGATGCCAAAAATGAACAGGAATAATCCATATTGTGCCTTTTCTTTTTTCCATATAAAAGCTGCTCCATAAGAAGCATCCTTTGCTCCGAGATATCTGCAAAATTAGGACTACTACTTATTAAACCAAAGGGGGAGGATTTCACTAACCTATCTTTTTAGATAGTTATTGGCTGTTGTGAGCAAAAAAGTTCATTCGAATTGAGATGCATCTACCCACTTAAAAACCACAAGTAGATATCTAGGTAATGAATTTCATCCCATATCTTTTAGCATGCATATCCATGACTATAATTAGAGTTCCAGTCATACCCCACCAAGATTGCCTACTAATAAAGACTTGGGCAAAAAAATTGTAACATCTTAGCAGCCTTATCAATAATGTTCCACTATTTGTATGCTACAAAGTTCACTATCAACCAAGACAATATGAAATTTATTGTAACCGATGGCCGAACTGTCTTGCTTTCGATAAACCTGATATAACTAATGGATGCAGAATTCTAGAATGTCTTTGTATGATGAAAGTCATTTTCAACAAAGTATTTTTTGTAATAAATTATTTTCTTGTAATTATTTTTTATATTTGATTGGTAAGTGAAAAATATTCTTTAATATTTGTTGGAGCTATTACTGCTCTTTTAGTGACTCAAACCCACGATTTTGAGACTGTAGGTGGGTGCTGACCATGTAAATTAGAGAGTACGTTTATAAAACTTTGAGTAAGATTAATAATAATAATGTCTAAGTGTTAGTTGAGCAAGATATGAAGTTAGAAGTTAGAATAGTTGTAAAGAAAATGACTTCTATAAAAGAGGAAAGTTTTTTTCCCCGTTTTCTAGCAACCGTCCATAATCAAATATCGAAAAATGACTTTCTCTTAAAAAAAAATATTTTTTTGAAAAATAACTTATGTTATACCAAACCATCTTCAGATATCGATTTTTTACGCAGGTCCATAATGTTGCTAGTAACATTTTAATCAGATACTTTTCAATTTATTAATTCTTACATCATCTATAGTGACAATAAATCTTGTAAGTATTGATGAGCTAAATATTTTAGCAAAGTCAAACGGAAAAGCATTGGAAACCATACATTAAAAGTTGGAAGTTCATGCACTTTGTATTGATTTCATGATAGTGGTAATGACTGTTCCAAAAATGAGTAGGTTCCCCACTAAAATGCAATTATTAAAAGAACCAAACCAAAAATCACTCGGTGCTCTTTTTTCTTGTATAGCCATCATATCTTTAGTTCGTAATTCATGGAAAGAATCGTTCACTCAGAAATGGGAAACATCTATCAAATTTGACCACTTTTTAGCAGCACTTAATGGTTTAACCAATTCTCTTGCTTGAAGATTTGTTCAATTTGTCACCCCATTTTTCATGTTCCTGTCCGTGAGAAGCGTTAATCAAAACTCAATTCATTCTTAATTAATTTCCTATTCGAAAGAGTAAAATTCAGTTAAACTTCCTAACCTTTTAATGTTAGATATAATTCATTATTCCACTTTTGAACGACATAAAAGCCTCTTTTAACTAAGATGTGTGCGTGCGTGTGTGGAGCAAAAAAGAGTCGAATGGAATTTTCTAGCGAGTTTATGTGATCATATATATTTTTTAAGCTGTTAAAAGAAAGGAAGACTTACTTCTAATTTGTAAGCAATTTAATTTAAACTTTTCAGTTTATAATGATTAATTTTTATAATTATTTAAATATTACGACTTTATAAGGTAAAATATATTTATATTAAATGATCACACGAGTAAGTGATATGTGGAGCCGAAAATAGAAGATAGTTGAATCTGAAGGTAACAATCCCGTCTGTTACCAGAGAGAATTATACTCACAAAGATGAAATAAATGCCTGTCACCCGGTAGCATTTAATGAGGGATATTCTATAGCATTAAGTACACGGCCCGTTACAAGGGATATGTCATTCACTGCCTGCCGTTACACATTTTTCAACGGCCCTCCTAATTGACATTAAAGAGGGGTTTGATCCCAGGACCTTGTTCCCTAGGTGCAGCTATAAATAACAAGCTCTATTATCATTGTAAGGAATACGAATTTTCTAGCAAACATACGCTACATTCTATTCAAAGCTCAATATAATTTTGTCTTTTTGTTTACTGATATCGTTTCCCGGAGTTATTATTTTATGCTGTTTTATCTCCATCTCAAGGCTAAGTATCAGATTTTTATCTAATTCATCTATTATTTCAGGATCAAATTAATTCACTTGTCTATAAACAACGTATAAATTCAACTGTACCATTTTACGGATAAACAGTTTGGTGCCCACCGTGGGGCTTATACAGTTGTGTAATTAGATTGGTCCTTGCCTATTTTATTAATGTGTTTGATTTATTCTTAGCAAAAAATCATAGAAAATGACAGATAATGGTGTTAACAACACAACCTTGAGGCCCAAGGAAATTAACCTCAGCACGAGGATTCAATCAGCTATACCCGCATTGAGGGGAACGGTGCCACACCAGCCCACAGAAGGCGATACCTGCGACATGTTCAAGAGGTGACTCCAGATGATGCTGAAGAGGAGCACGTCGTTGAAGCGGTAAGGGTCCTGCAAGAGCAACAAGAGGTCATTCTAGGCCATCTCACACAACACGATAAGGTTATGATAGAACTGAAGCAGGCGTTATCGGGTGCTTCCAATAACGCGAATGGATGAGGTCCAACTCCTCCCAGTGCTCCCCCAAATCAAACAACATAGAGGGTCGACAACAACACCCCGAGGGGTGAGGGCGACCTCGATGGGCGGGGGGGGGGGAGCGGATTCGGTCACAAAAACGAGAGCGATCCCTTAAAAAACGAACTCGTACGATTTATGAGGGAAGTGAACGCCCGCATGGACCAAATCCCGAGTGCACCACTTGGTGCTGAAAGGGCCGGACACAAAGAAGTATACTCAATTTCCATACAACCCAAGCGCGACACCAGAATTGATCCCGAAGCGGTTTAAAATGTCGGACGTGCCAAAATATGATGATGAACATCACCTATACTGAACGTATGTGCTACACTCTTTTTTTCTTCATCCAGTTTTTGTCCCAATTGGGTTTTTCTGACAAGGTTTTCAATGAAGCAGAAATGGAAAGCATACTACGAAAGAAGTTTTCAACAATAGCAATAAGACCTTTTAATGACAAGGCACACAAGCGAAGAACCGCTTGGGCGATTAGATAATATTTTGCTCGGTAGCAAAGTTCCTACAGGGAAATTAAGTTTTTCATCGAACAAAGTGTTATCGAATAAATATTACTCGATCATTCACAAGTGCAAGCCATTAGGGGATTGTTAGATAGTCTTTGGCTCGATAGCGTAAGTTCCTAAGGGGAAGTGAAGTTTGTTACCGAACTGGAGAGTATCTAGCCATTCATTAGTGAATTCCTCGAAGGTGTAAAACTTCAAGTGTTCAAACATGCATTCTTCGCATTCGAACACGAGGAGGGGATGATATGAGGCTACTTCAACAACGATTACCGCTTCGACCGAAATATGAAAACGGGAAGCATAGTTATATCATTGGGACCAGAGAATGTGCAACCTACCTCATAGAAACAAGTTGTACAAGTTAGTCATAAGAAATGACAATTTCTTTTTAGCACAACGAATGCTTATGTACTTTTGAAAATGAAAGTAATAAAATAAAGCCCTTTTATTTCTATCTTGTTTCTTGTCTGAAAGATGAATTGATTTTGTCATTTAAAAGTTAAACAAGTTCTTCAAATGCTAGTGCCGTAATGAACAGGAGACTTCCTCTTCAAGAGCACTGTAAATATAAAAGGGCCCTCTCTTATAAAAATCCTTCACGTTAAAGGGTTAATTTCGGAAGAACTAATGCCCGAAATCTAAATGCTTTCGGGGGAAATACACCCAAAGCTTTGCACATTTAGACGCAAAAAGTAAACTTGCACAAATACTTAAACAAAGAAAGACGCGAGGATGAAACTTGCGCAAATATTTAAACAAAAGTATACAGAAAGAAAAACTTATATGAGAAAATGTTATTATTACAATAAAATTGACAAGCAGCACTAGTACAAAAGTAAGAAAATAAAATAAAAAACTAAGCTACTACATCTCCGGGACTAGGAGAAAGAGAAGCATATGCGCCCCCAGGAGAAGTGGATGGATCTGCCGCCGGCTCATCATTTTGGCCCTCATTATTTTTTCCTTCGGCGTCATCACCTTCCGTTTCTTCTTCAGTTCCTGAGAACTCAGAACCAGAACCAGAAGAACCGGTAGCATCAGGCTGGCCGGTAGACCTCTTTTTGCAGCTAACTCCAGCTTAAGGGTTTTAGCGATTTCGGCATCAAAGTCAATAACACCTGCTTTAGCCTCTTCAAAGGTTTTTCTCCTCATGTTGTATATAACATATATTTTTTCAACTACGAGAAAAGCTGCTCAAGGCTTGAGTTCTTCTTTTAGTTGGTCAACCTCGACAGAAAGATTTTTCCCCGCGGATCTAACGGACCGCAAACTGACATCGAGATCAGGACCGTATAACTGAAAAGTCTATTATACTCAATGGTATTCTTATACTTCTCCTCCAATTGGGCATACTTCACCTTGACAGCAGCAAGCCCTTCAGTTTTGGAGTTCCAGGCTGCTTCTAAATTATTTAATCTTTCAGCGGAGGCAGCTATGCGATCAGATGCAGTAAGAACAACACTATGGACTTCATCCCATTTGGCCCTAGCCTCTTCAAATTGAACCCTCAACGGGGAGATTGCTCGGCTAAGGGTATATACTTCTTGATCGTTTTGCTGCAAGCAAGCCTCCAACACAACAGCCTCGACAGCTTTAGCTTCTAGTTCTGAGAGGCGAGCAATAATTTGGTATCGCTCGGCCAAAAGTTGATCTCGCTTACAAATAAGTTCCTCTTTATCTCGAATAAACCTTTGGAGGCCCTCGGAAGTAAGAAAATCGGCATGTGAAACAAAAAATGAAAACAAATGTAGAAGAATAACAAAGAAAATGAAGAATATACCGACGCATTGTGCGTAGCATTTTTCAACAAGCACTCTCCCTAGAGCTTGCATCTTTTACCTATCTTTTTCTAAAGCCAAAGGCTTCAGATAGTTAGCAAGTTCCACCGGCGGTGACAACAGATTGCTTCCGGTAGAGACCGAGAGAATAACACTCCTCCTCATTTGCAGATTTTCTGAGGGGGCGGCATAATTTTGCCCCAAGATCCCATGAACTAGGGACTGGGGGAGGCGAACATCCTCTTCTCGGACAGATGCGGCCGGTGAAGTTGATGTAGCAGTTGCTGGTGGAAGAGTTGGTGAAGAAGGAGATGAAGCGGATTGCATTGAAGGGCGAGAAGCAGCTCCGGCAAACGCAATACTGGTTGTTGGTTGCTCGTCAACCAAAGATGGCAGGGACCCGGTACTCAGCCTCACAGTACCGGGAGCAGCGATTGGGATCTTGAAACGAGAGTTGGCGTTTTCCACCATCTCAAACTCCCCCTAGAGCACCGAGGCATCGTCCTCGGTTGGTGTAACTAACTCAACATATTAAGCATTCTATTCAGCTGATGAAGGTCGTCGTCTTTTATGTAGAGAAGCCCTCTCATCACTAGCTTCTCCATTATCATCAATAACCACGGTATCTATGGGAAGCTCGGGCATGGCACTGAACACCACAACATTTGAAGATGAATCGGGCGCGACACTCCTTGCCCTTTTATTCTTTCTCCAGGCCCGGAGGAACGTCTCTCTATTGGTTGCTCGTTCTCCGACCAGGGACTCCGAAAAGAAACACTATCGTCCGAAGCAGGCCCGAAGATGCCTGTTCGAGTAAAAGCGTCCGGAAGCAGCCTCGTCGCATCAGCAAGATTAGTCAGAACGTCCTCCTGGGGGACGACAATCAAGCCTTTGGGTAGACCTGAATTCAGCAAAAAGGGAAAGGATTAATCAACTTCCTTACATGAAAAGTAAAGATGAGATGAATCCAATTTACCATGATTTTTGGCCTTCCACCCGTATTTAAGGGCCAATTCTTTCCACGTGCAGGTCTGGGGCGTAGTGACGTTCAAAATTTTATGAACCCACTGGTCCAAGCCTTCAACCTTAGGTGGTTCCTAACGAGTTGCTGAAATAGGCGAGAGAAGAAGGGTCAATAATGATATGGGATGATCTTTAATGAAAGAAAAGTTAAACAAGGAACTTACGAGTGCAGTTCCATGATTCCGGAAAGGATGAAGCCGTTGCTGGAATGATATCATTAGTGGCGACTATAACGAACCATTCCATCCACCCATGGTCGTTGTCATCATCTATGCTAGATAATAGAGCATGATGACCACGCTTGCTGAAATTTATCATTCCCCCGTGAAAGATCTTGGGGGAATAGAGGTTCATCGAGGTTCATCACTTGAGCTATGGATAGCTCTTCTCTCGTCTCCTAGCACAGGCGCCAAAGACAAGTGATTGTCCTCCACACGGAAGGGCTTACTTGTGCCAAACACACCTGGTAGCAAAGGCAAAACTCCACGACGATGGAGTCAAGCAAAGTGGAATGCTCCCAAAGTGAAGGGATACATATAAAAATACGTAAAATCCTTCTTGGGGAAGGTTACGCGCTCCGCAATGACAGCCTTCCTTCACAACAAGAATGCTGGAAGGACAGATGGAAGAAGGATATCTGCCAACGGCCCATGTACGAGGGTTAGCAGAAGGAAATTTCTCTTCGATGTCTTTAGTTGTGACAGGACTTCTGGGGATGATGGTGCTCACCGTAAGAGGAGCCACCTCATCGGCTTTACCTTTATTTTTGAAGAACTAGGGTTTTTAGAAGAAGAAGCCATTCTTCAGTAGAAAAGAAGGAAAAACTTTTCTCTTAAAAAGAAGGTCAGAGAGAGGTTGAAGACACAGTACGAGTTGATTGAAAAGAGTTCGAGAAAGTTTGAAGAATTATGAAGTGTAAATGAAGAAGTTTGATGTATATAAGTAAAGATATAGGCGGCTAAAATCGTGACCATAATAACCTCGATAACCAGCAAAAGTGATGCTAAATCATGGGATGACGCGTGTTCGGGGGCATTAAAAGCGAAAAAATATGCATCTAATCAACCGTCAGAAAACTTTTCAGAGGGGGGAGTGAATTTCCCGCCAACGAAGATGTTTCTACCAACTTCCTGATGACACAAAGTTATGTCACTGGAAAGCAGAGGGACTATCTGTATAGGGTAAAATATATTTATATTAAATGATCGCATGAGAAAGTGACAAGTGGAGCTGAAGACTGAAGATAGTTGAATCCGAAAGCAACAATCTCGCCTGTTACCGGAGAGTATTATACTCACAAAGATAAAATAAATGTCTGCCACCCAGTAGCATTTAATGAGTAATATTCTATAGCATTAAGTACACGGTCCATTACAAGAGATATGGCATTCACAGGCTGTCATTACACATTCTTCAATGTCCCTCATAATTGACATTAAAGAGGGGCTTGATCCTAGGAACTTGTTCCCTAAGTGCAGCTATAAATAGTAAGTTTTATTATCATTGTAAGGAATATGAATTTTCTGGCAAACATACGCTATATTCTATTCAAAATTTAATATAATTTTATTTTCTTGTTTACTAATATCGTGGCTATTGTGCCTGAAAGCCCTGGTTCCCGAATTATTGTTTTTTCTTTTTTATCTCTATCTCAAGACTACGTATCAGATTTTTATCTAATTCATCATTTCAAGATCAAATTAATTCATTTGTCCATAAACTACCTATAAATTCAATTTTATTTACGGGTAAACAAAGACATATTTCATTTCTTTCTTCAAATTTCATCTCCAGTTAAACATTACGGAAATAATAAAAAAGTGAAAAGAAAAAAGAAGCCATGATAAAAAAGCAGAAAGAAACACAAGGCAAATAATTAGACTTTATAAATCCTAGGGAAAAAACCAGGGTAATCGACGAAGCCAACAACCAGATTTGTGACTTCAAGAGTCCAGTCCTAGATAATCGAAAACGACCAATATTTTTCACAACCTTGATTAGTCATAGCTTGACCTCTAAACGAAGAGGGCATTAAATGATATACAGGGACAAGTTATAAAATTTCTGAATTTGTTCTCCGGCCTGCGGCAAGGCAAAGTAGTAGTCTGTCTTCTCAAAAACTTAAGGTCTTCCTTTCAATTGCAGTTGCAAGAGGTTAAGGAGATGGTGATTGCTCAATAGTAAATCACTCATTTAGTTATTACCAGGAAAATAAGGCTAAAACAACCCTATCCCACTACCAACCTTGCCAATAAAATCTTCCATTTTGATCAACTTCGCAGCAGTATATCTCCAAGCCCATTAGTAAATTCACCATCAGAAGTAATCTTGAATTTAGGGTCAGTACATTCAAAATGAGTGTAGCCTTATTAATTTTAATTGAGACCAAAAAAAAAAACTTTGAAGTTAATTGAGATTATAAGATATTACTAGCATTTTCAATAATATCAGGGATGTAATTTTAGAAGCAAAACTAAAAAGTGGAGACTATGCGATTAAGGGAACTTAAACAATAGGCTCCTTTATTTTCTTAAAGAGCTCGTACAACATCCTCCTTATGATTCGCTGGTTTCATCTGGATTACCCTTTTATGGATTTTATCCAAAGTTAAGGACTTAGGATTTCATTTTTATGTATAATCTGTTTTTGCCATTCGACAATTGAAAGAAAGGATTTTTTCTTCTTTTGCTTTTTCGTGCAAGCGATCTGTTTGGTCGCTCTTCGAGAAGCGATGTGCGCATATAGATTAACGTGCAGCATTTTGAACAGGTAATGTTCTTATTCCAGTAGAGGTACCAATCTGGAAATGAAAATCATGTTCAATTATCAAAAGTGAGATCTTTACTAATCTGAGCAATAGCATAAGGCAATAGCTTACCTACTGCAAAAATCAACCGTATCTCACAATCAAAGAAAAATTGAAGAACTTTACAGTGAAGCATGGACTGGTGGAGTGAAATTAGGGTTATAACTATGAATTTCCGGCGGCCGGAATCTCTACAGTGATAAATCTCGGAGTTCGGAGCAACACTTGCCCGGCAGGTCAGAGTTGAAGAGCTTATTGGGCCTTGTAGGCTTGTTGCTACCAGTTGTATGCGGAGAAAATGGCATGCTATGACAAGGCATAAAAAGAATTGGCAATATTTTAGTCTTATATTAAATTTGGCAAAGATAATTCAAAAAAATTAGTATTATATGACGAAATCTTAAATAATTCTAATTTCTTATTTATTCTTACTCCCATATTTTTTCTTTTCTCTCACCGTATTTTTTTTTCCAATTTTCTTCTTCAATCCTTTCTTTTTTTTCTTCTTCTTCAATTTAGCAATTTTTTCTCTTCAATATAAATTTGAAAGGGCATGTGTTCTTTGATAATATTTAAAAAATTGTATTGATTAAATATATTTTTTTATTTATTCTCCGTTCCCACTCCTTCTCTCCCCTTGTTATATTTTCATCTATACAAATAAGAGAAAGCCCTAAAAGTGGCGATGATGATGATGGCAAAGGCAGTTAGCAATGACAAATTTTGAATTTTTTGGCAGATTGCTATGACAATGACGGCAATGGCAATTAGCAATCGTAGAGTTCGATTTGTTTCGTAAGCAATTTCGATTTTCTTCTTCTTCTCTATTCTTTTTTTTATTGTAAAAAGGATAATATAGGTATTTGAGGTGGTGTACATATATGTATATCATCATATATATCCATATATATCGTGATATACATTGTTAGATTTGACAATATAATGTTAGATTGGAATCAAATCGTCCAACTTATTTTAAAAGGGTAAAATTCATTCTGAATAAACTTACTTTAATTTTTTTATTGATCAAAGAAGGAAAATATATTATTGATATAATAGGTGTAGAACAAGTTTTAAAATAAAATTAATTATAAAATTTGATATACAGAGAAAGAAAATTTGAGATAATATTTTGATATACACACGTGCTTTTATAGGACTTTAGCAAAACACTCTAGATATTTTTACAGTTTAAAAGGTGATGAATTAAGAATATATGAAAGATGACTAGAGTATAGATCCATCAACTATTTTACGTAAAGAAACTAAGCAAATACAAAAAATATATAAATCACATGAGTGAAAACATATTAACTATTCTATATTCAAAAAGATAAATTTAAATCATACAAAAAGAAAAATATTCAATACATTGTAGTTTGCTTATCAATCGCTACAATACTTTGTCTTGCTAGTGAATATGCTGAAAATTTAGTTTCAATATGAATAGCATAGTAGATTTTGGAATTAGGATTTTGGTTTAATTACTTGTTGGCTTATAATTGTTTTCATAATTTCAAAGCTTAAGAAAAAAATTATTGGTTTATTATATAAATATATTTTTCACATGTAAATTTATTCAGTACGATTTGATTTTTTGAATTTATTTTTATAAAATAAAAACTCACTCTAATTATCAGTACAATTATAAATTTATATAAAAATTTACCGTTCGATACGATATGATTAAGTCGATTTTTAAATATTTATTGACGCCCCAGCAAACTTCTCATGGTATGAAATGTATTTTGTTTTTTCTGGGTAAAACAATATTTATCTATAACGGAAAAATATTATCTACACAATCCAATTTTGGCGGTCGTCTCCTTATCCTTTTGTGGAATCGAACTGATGACCTCTTGTCGATTGCAAAAGTAGTCTTATAAATCCAGTGGTGAAGTATACGTGCTCCATGTTAGCAAAAACGTAAGAACTTAAAACACTTTAAATTTTTAAGCGCAAAATATAAAATTAATCAGTCAATTAAAATTAATTGCATTCCACAAAATATATAAAGTATATATATTATACAACACACATATATATAAAATATATATTTTATCTGACTATTATTTTTAAAAACAGCTAAAATATACATTTTTCAATTTTTTTCTCCAAATTTTCTCTATTCCAATCTTCTTGCTCACCTCCTCCAACTACTCCACTCCTTTTCAAAAGAGAAAAGCCCTTAGAGAAAGAGACAAGAAATAAAATTCTTTTATTCTTTTCTTCAATAGTACGTAAAGATTAATTATTCCCTTTTAATGTTTTTTTTTTTTGGATTTTTAAAAATTCAACTTATTATTCGTTTGGGTCGCGTGTATAGAAATTACAACTTCAAATAGTACATGAAACTGTATTTCATGGCTCGAGTTGAGGAGTGAATTATCATGGTGTTATTAATTGCAACTGAATATTTGTGGGATGAGATAACGTGTGGGATGAGTTATATCTGAACTGTTTGAATTGAATCTCAAGTGGACTTGCTGGAGAAATGGAGGCTTCTCAGAAAAACTCTCCGACCAAAGTCTCTTGAAGTTGTCCATTGTTTAAAGCTTTTTGTAAAGCTATGGATATGGAATAAGAAAAGGGTACTAAAATGGATGATCACCTGAAAACTGAAGCCGACTAAAAAATTTTACTGACAAAGAGGCGGTGGTTGCACCAACGGTGGGTATGGTGATGGAAGACAATGGCGAAGACACCAATTTCATTAAGGGTTTAGGATTTAATATACATATATATAAAAAGTAATTTTTGATTTATGTATGTAATATAAGTTTTTTATATACACAATATAATTTTGTTGAAGGTATTGAAAAGATCATTTCTTTTAACTGGAAAAGATTGTTCCATCAGGTAATGAATACACTGTAAGCATTCTTTTGATTATGCATTATGTATAAGTTTTCCAACAAACAGAAAGACTTATATGCGTCGTGTTCATAAGGGAATAAGCTATTTATTCTTCGTCATTCTGAATAAAAAAAACCTTCCGAATGATGATAGTAGAGTAGTCGTTTTGATCTTGCATGCAGGCGGATAGAAATGCCTATAAATGAGGTAAGCAAGGTTTCATGACTCAATTTCTCCTATATATATATATATATATATATACCGTGATGGCGCTCAACATTGTCGCTAGGCAAGCCAACGATGAACTAGCCATGTATTTATTTTTTTAACAATTTCGAAATAGTTGATTTTTATTTATTAAGTAAGAGGTGATTAACTTAATAAAATAAAACATAAACAAATATAAAAACAAGTGTGGTGAAATAAATATACTCAAAAAGCAATCAAATGTCTACTAGCATATTTTTCAAGACCTGGTGTCACAAGTATACGGGCTACTAGTAGGTTATACAAAACTCTAAACTACTGTTTGAAATAGAGTAGACAGAAAGTAAATACAAAAGAGAGACTCCGGGTGTTGTAGAACGGACTCGGAAAGTAGCTCACCACTAAGTCTCGGGATATCAGGGGTGCACGCCGGGATGACTACCAGATGCACCAGCCTCAGATCCTGCAAGATTAGTGCAGAAGTGTAGTGTGAGTGCATAAACAACATGTACCCAGTAAGAATCTAATCTAACCTCGAAGAAGTAGTGACTAGGGGTCGACATAGACACTTACTATGGGCCAACAAATAAAATACAGAAACTATAAATAAGCATGAGTTATGTAAATAATAATAATAACATAATAACAAGCAGTGAATAAATGATTCTTTAACTAATAGTAAGTTCCAACATCTTTAACCAACACCTACTAACTCCAAATCAATTTCTGTCATTAAATAAATTATAACCTCTGAAGCTATAAAATAATATCAAGTGTAATTAGGCTCCGAGTATTATCACGCATGATTTGTGCCGAGGTCTTATGACCCGATCCAAAAATATACTGTGTATACTATCGAGGGTCGAAAGGCACGAACCATAGATGCATCTATTATACTGCCGAGACGAACGACCTGCTCCCATGAGAATAGCAAAGTTTACCTCGCTTGCGGAAGTACTTGTGACGCGAGAGGAAATTGATTTCTCAGAGATATTAAGTATTCATCAATTCTTCCCCAAAATAAGAAATCTAAATTGAAAGTTTTCAACTTTAAAATCTCTAGTCTCAGCTCTATTTAGGAAAATTAATATGCATAAAAAATATGACAGTACAATTAAAGCATGATGTAAATATAAGACTACCCAGACATCTCATGAAATGTAGCTACGCAGGGATTCTCGTCACCTAGTGCATACATAGCTCCCCACACGAATAACATACAACAAGATACACCTAAGGGGTTGAGTTTCCTCTTACAAGGCTAGGCAAGAGACTTACCTCTTTCTCAAGCTCACTTCCGGTCCACAGATACGCTTTAAATCCTCAACTTGGGGCCAACAACCCGAAACTAGCCAAATATTATATAAATAAGTCAATATATACTCAAAAGTTCATAATTTACCTATTAGAATGATTACCCAACTCAAATTGGAAGATTCCTAAAACTCACCTCCTGGATCCACGTGTTTAGATTCCAGAAATTTTTGAAGATAATTGTTGCCCATAACCTCACGAACTCAAATATATAATTTTCACCAAATTCCATAATCATTTTCGTTGTTAAATCTCATTTTTATCAAAACCTAAAATTTTCAACTAAACCCATAATTTCTACCATTTTACATGTTAAAATCTACCCATAATCTATGTATTTAACTTACATTGGGTAGGAATTACTTACCTTCAATAGCTACTAGGTGGAAAATCCCTCTCTAAGAAGCTCCAAAATCGCGCAAGAAGAGAAATAAATAAACCAAAATGGCTAGTAGTCCTTAATCGCAATTGCGGCCAAGCTCACGCGATCACGAAGGCTAAACTGAAGGACCTAAGGAAAAGACACTATGGGAATGCGAGAGGGCACACGCGAAAGCTGTGCACTGGGCTGCCTACTCCTCGCGAACGCGTAAGGCAATTGGGTTGCCTAGGCCCAGGCTTCTATGCAAACGCGGTCAGCTAAACTCGAACGCGAAGGCCAATGGTTCCAAGCCTCTGCGATGGGAACGGGATCTAGAAAGCAAAACGACCGGTCGGGTCGTTACACAAGGGTAGCTTGCCGGCATCTCCAGGTTCTGATTCTGCCTGATCTGATAGTAGAAGTATCTATGTAAGGATTCCATCTCAACACCAAATTCACATTTGATGTCTATTTTACTTGAACATTTTCATTAATGATAGCAAATTCAACTATTTTTCTAATTTGAATCTCGTTTAATCCAGAAACACGTGCAATTTCATTTCCAACTAAAACCATTCAGCCATCTCATCTATTTGAAAATTGGAATAAAGTTACTAATTCAACTTTCTAATAACGAGCACCCTTCATTGCATGTGGCTATATTGAATTAGAAGTGATGGGGTGAAGGACCGACCCGTCTCAGCAAAACGTTTGGTCTAAAGTTAAGTTTTAAAAATAGGCTTTAATCTTTTTTTTTTAAAACAAAATTTATCTATATTTTTACTTAAATTTAATATTTGATTTTTTGAAATACAAAATTATTAATTACTTTAAGGTTTTTTCAATGAACAATATATTTTATCATTTAATAAATCTTTGTTGAGACATTATTAATAATAAATAATATTTATCTATCAAAATTTTTATTTTTATTGGATCAACATTATACAAACTGTAAATATTATTTTATGAGCAATATTATGGTATTTAACCACATTTAGTATCAGAATTGTCTAGATCGACGTAATGCCAAAAAAGGAAAAAGGTAGAATTCAAATTGGAGAAGAGCAATATGCAGTTCAGTACCGGATGTTTATATTGAGATGTTTTAATTTTCTATAGTTAAGTGATTTTATTAGGTGAAAAAATATATTAATAAACTATGATTGAGTAAGATGAGTCAATTATAAATATACATTATTATATATAATGATACTTAATAAGTTTTGAGGTCTTCGAAATTTTGAGGCGTAAGATCTTTAGTGGCATTACCATCTAATCGGCCATAGTGGTTAAAAATATGGGCGTTCTACTTGATCGTCCTTTTTTAATTTGTATTCGTTTTGTTATTTCGTTTGTACTCGTATTCGTTTTTTGTTAAAAGCGTTTTAAAAAAATGATTTTGTCCTTTTTAAAAAAAAAAATTACTTTCTCTCCAAGTATACGGCATATTGTATCTTGTCTCTGTCTCTCTCCTTCTTCGCCGGTTTTTTATTATTCTCTGAAATCAAACGGTTTTCGCCATTGCATTCTGCTTACCAACCGTTTCTTCTTTAACAAAATTAAGTATAACCACAGGTACGACTTTAATGGTTGCTTTTGTACATTGCATTAACTGTGTATGAGATTTTAATTTAGGATTAATTTTATGATTTATTTTCTGAATTTTTTGTTGAAAGTAATCTTAGTTGAATCGTTTTTCTTTTTTTATTTGTGTTAAAATAGTTTCCTAGGTTATACTTTGATCAATGCATTAGTTTTGTAGGTTTTACTTTTACAATTAGTGTTTTTTAGTTTTTTTTTTGTGTGTTTTTGATGAAAATTCTATATATTCTTCAGTGATTGTTGGAGACCTTGAAATTTTTAAAAAATTTGAGACTCAAATAGAAGGAGCTGAAGTTTTGCTTTGTGTTTTGTAAAAGTAAAGTATGTTTTGTCTGCAGTTTTTATTTTATTTTTTATGAACTTTCACATTGTTGGAGTTGAAGGTTTGTTCTGTATTTGTAAAACTATAGCATGTTTTGGCTGAAGTTTTTGTTCTGTAATTGTTGAACTTCAGTATTCTTAGAGCTGATGCTTTATTCTGTGTTTGCTGAACTTCAGCATTCTTAGAGCTAAAGTTGTGTTCTATATTTCCTTGAAGTTAGAGGGCTTTAAAATATAACTTGAGCCAAATTGTGCTGAAGTTTTTTATGATTATTTTGATAACGTTCTGTAGTTATTTTTCTCACCCGTAATTTTTTTGAACAGATGGCATCTGGGAAATCCAAAGCACCTAAAGATCCTAAAGCAGCTAAAGCACCTAGAATACGTAAAGCTCCTTCAGCCTCTGCTGCTCTACCTACAAAACTAGGGGAGAGATTTTATGAGTTTGAAGATTGGTTTAACTGTTCTGCTTACTGGAAGGGAAACCACGATTTGAAGGGTTTAATTGTATCTTTCTTGAATCCTGCACAACAGGAGAACCTGAATAATGGTACATTTCGGTATATCATGGCTATGGAGAATTTCTGTTGCAGCATGAAGTTGATTCGTTGTTTGATTCTTTCTCGCGTATTCACCAATGATCGAGATTCCATTAGTTTCAAGATTTTTGGCCATGATGTGTCGTTCAACCTTGAAAACTTTCACAGTATGTGCGGCTTGAGGATCACAACACATAATATTGAAAAACTAATTAAACGAGAGTGTAAGATTCTGAAATACTATTTGGGAAGTCTAAGGGTGTGACCTTGAAGGACATTCGAGAGTATATGATACGGAATCAAATTAAAAAGGATGATGTGAATTTCAAACATGTATGTGAGAGTGATGAAGTTGCTGTGAAGCTCATGAAAATTCTTATTGTGGAGTCTATTTTGTTCGGAAGAAAGCATGAATCAATTGTGTTGGGGGAGTATGCAGTTATTGTTGAACGATAAGGCTTGTCTTAATTATCCTTTGGGTAATGCATCTTATGGGAAGCTTATTACCTCAATGAAACATGCTTTGGACAACAAGGACAAAACCAGTGCAACTGAGTATACTATAGGAAGATTTTCAAATCCATTGTGTGTTTGGTTCTATGAGTGCTTCCCAGATATTCGGGACAAGTATTTAAAAGATGACGACTACCTTAATGTCCCTCGGGTTCCCAGGATGTTACGTTATTTATCTTTGGGAGAGCCTAAATTTAAAGAACTTCATGCGAATTACTTCAGTAATCATGGTGTAAGTTGATGTTCTTTATTTTTCCTTTTTTCTGTAGTTTTGTTGACATGTTGACGTATCTATTTTATTTTATTTTTCCTAATATAACTTTTTTGTATTAAACAGAAATATCGGACATTTAGGGTATTGGAGATAATTTCTACCGAAGAGAAATTGAATTCAATGCCTTTAATTGGACAATTATCATGCAGCCGCAGTCGTTCAAAGGTACTGAATCTGGTTCCTTCAGCTGGTGAATCACCACATAGCCGGAGTCAATCAAAAGAAATCAATCGAACTCCTGTAATTGGAGAATCACCTCGTATTTAAAGTCGTTCTAAACGTTCTATAAAGACGTTTGATGATGAATTAGTTAACACAATATGTCGTGTAAGTTTTTTTTTTTTTGGTGTTTATAATCTGATGTTTTTCATACTATTTTTTGCTTAATTATAGGATGTTTTATGTGATGTTTTTGTTCTGTATTTTTGCTGAATATCAGCATTGTTTTTTGAGCTGAAGTTTTTGTTCCGTGTTTGTAAAACTACAACATGTCTTGTGTGGAGTTTTTGTTCTGTTTGTGATGAACTTCAGCATTCTAGGAGCTGAAGTTTTATTTTGTGTTTTGTAAAAGTAATGTATGTTTTGTCTGCATTTTTTGTTTTGTTTTTGATGAATTTCATCATTCTTGGAGTTGAAGTTGTGTTCTGTATTTGTAAAACTACAGCATGTTTCAGCTGAAGTTTTTATTCTGTATTTACAGAACTTCAATATTCTTAGAGCTGGAGTTTTGTTCTATATTTGCTGAACTTCAGCATTCTTAGAATTGAAGTTTTATTCTGTGTTTTTATTTTCTGAAATTGTTGTGCTATTTCTATTTCTTTACTAGAGGGTAGCGAGGGAGGTTCAAAACTATGTAACAAAAGAAAGGTGCATGATCGCGAAAGAAGTTGTTCAAGAGTTTCGACGGGATGAGTGATCTGTTACTGTGGACGAGGTTGTGAAAATAGACAAGGTAGGCTTAATTAGAGAGAAGTCTTTTTTTCTGCTAATGTTATTTTTTTATTCAGAATAATCATTGTTAGTAATTTTTTATAGGAATATTTTCATAAGAAGTTTGAAAAGTTGTTTGAGATTATCGACAAGTCAAAAGGAAGAGATGATGACAATGTAGATTTTGAATTCATGAACTATCGACAATATGATAGGATGAACGACTCATTCAAACCTCAATCTGATATTAATGCTGCTCATGATAGACTGCATAAAGTCAAAGATGAAAATGTATGAGGTGAGCAAGCAGCTGTTGAAGACCAAGTTCAATGTGTTGAACGGCAAGCTGAAGCAGAATGTTCTAGTGTTGATAGACGGAGCAAAGTTGCTGGATATGATGAACAGTTATCAACCGAGAATGTAGGAAGCAAGAAAGGTGTAGATGATGAAGTTATCGGTGCCGAAGAACATGTACCGAGTTGTGATTTGGGTACTCCTATTGCAAAAGGCAATGCGTATGTGGATGCAGATGATGAACCTGTTGGTACTGAAGAACACGCACCGAGTGATGTGGGTACTCCTATTGGGAAAGGCAATGCGTTTGCGAAAGCATTAGCTATTTGCCAAGAAATTTTAGGTGCGGAAACACAGGAAGTAGTCGGTACATGTATAAATATTTTCTATGTTATTACATATATACGCGCACGCACGTGTGTGTGTATTAGGTCATTGATTTTCCCCCATATGAATATGCAGTGGAAGTTGAAAACAGTGGTGCTTCAATTGATACGACTCAAAAACTCTCCGATGATGCTGCATTACATGAAGATAGAGTCGGAAAAATCCTTCCGCAGAATACTCCAAGGCTCGCCGATGATGCTGCACCATTGAATGAACCCCAAACCGCAGAGATCGACAAAGTTATGCAGTCTGGCGATAGCGCAGCGGAAGGTAAACGTCAAGGTATTCTATACATCACGAACTTATTACATTTGATCCAAGTTTTTAATTTCAGTTTAAAATTTTACGTACTTTCTTTTCTGTTTTGTATTTTTTGATGATTATTCAGAAAGAGTTAATGCAGCCGAAAAAGAAATAGGTGAGCTCATCGGCTATATGAAAAAGGAGAAATACATCTCTTCACACATGCTGGCTCACAGACAGGTGTGAAGTGTCTTTGTAGTATTTTCAAAGTTTAGACAGTATTATTTAATATTTTTATATTTTTTTTGCATGAAGATATAGGCATATCTGAGGGTAATGCAAATAGATTCGTTGGTATGCAAACACCATCAGTGTCGCAACACTTAGACCATGTAGTTATTTGTTGTAATTCGATTACAAAGCATTTTTGCCTAATATGTGTTTATATATTAGTTTTATTTGTGTATATATTTTTCTTATTTTTTGCAGATCTCATCTGATGCATCACAACTTTTTCCAAATCCTAAGAGAAGGAAGGTATCCAGTTCTCCTAATGTTTTGCATGACACAAGTGATATCCCTAACTTCAATTTATGTTCATTTTTGCTGGGTAGTACACAAGAGACTGGTTCAGAAGTTAATTCTGTTGTTGTTGTTTTTGGTGAAGAGAGACAAGAAGATCATGAACAACGGGGAGTTGGAGAAGGATCTGCCCCTATAGCTGTTGATTTTTCCCTGCTGTTGAACCGCAGCAGTTAGTTAGGACTGAGCAGGAATATCAAGCAAAAGAAAACCTACTAAAGTAGGAAAAAGGATTCGTATGGAGAGTATTTGTTTGAAATCTCCTTATGTCATTCCTAAACAAAAGGCAAAGGGGCAAGATTGGAAAGCATGAAAGACTACACGAAGATGTCCCTTCCATTATGTCAATCAAGACAACAGATTGATAGAGAGATCTACAGACTGGTTGGAGATGGATGCTGGGGAATATGATTCTAAGCCATTTAGATTAGCTGGAATTAAGGCTGGCTAGTGGTCCGGTTTCCACCGGACGGACCGGTGCAAAAATGGACCGGAACCGAAACCGGAACCGGCAGGACCGGACTGGATCGGTCGGTCTAAAAGAAAAAATTTGGCCCGTTTTTAGTCGTTGTCAACGGCTCTTTTGACCTCCTAGCCGTTGCCCAACGGCTAAAAACGGTCATTTTCACCCCATAACCACCTCCAACTATTTTTTTCCTATAAATACCCCATTATTTCATCATATTTTTCACACAAATCATCCAATTCTCTCTAATTCTCTAAAATATTACTATTTTGCTACTTTGGCTACTTGTTAAAATTATACAATTTGGCTACTTTGTCAAGTTTTAGTTGGAGTTGCTATCAAAGTTATATTTGGCTATTTAATGAAGTTTTTAATTATCAGTATTGGATAAATTGGAGGTGTTACTTGGTTGAAATATCAATTTGGCTATTTGTTGAAGTTTTTCGATTATCAAGTATTCAACTTATTAATTGAAGTGAAGGCTCAAGTTTCAACTTCACCTTAATTATACAATTACATTTGGTTGTTCGTTCCTACTTCCTACTCTTTTATAATTTTTTTGTCATATATTTATTTTATTTGCTATATTTATGTCTCAAAGAGGTTCAATATGAACTAGTAGTGGGGGACGGGCACGTGGTCGTTGGGGAAATAGGGGTAAAAGAATTGCTGGTAGTTCTAGTCAGCACATAGATGATTCTCAATATTATCATGATGTTAAGGCTAATAATCCACTTGATAATGATATGTTAGAAGCACAATATGACTATCAAACTGGGGTTAATTTAGAAGAACCACATAAATTCCAAGCTAGTCCACCTGAAGTTCAGTTTGACTTGCCTCCAGTACCTCCTACTAGAGTCCCGGTTAAACGTAAGGACAAATATGAGGTGTGAGAAATTGTGGAAAAGAAAGTTGAAAGTCAGACGGCCGTATGTGGGCTGTGACTACCCGGCCAATCGTCTCATGAGTTACCGCTCCGTTTCTCCCATTTCTGCTTTATTATGCTTCGTTATCCGTATTTTATGTGATCGAGTTGAATAGTTTGCATTCGGAGTGGATTTGGTAAGAAATGAGACACTTAGTTTCTTTTAAGAAGGTTTAAGTTGGAAAAGTCAACCGGATGTTGACTTATGAGCTAGAGGGATCGGATGTGAGTTCCGATGGTTCGGTTAGCTTCGGGAGATGATTTATGACGTAGGAGTGTGATCGGAATTGGTTTGGAGGTTAGGTGTAGAATTAGGCTTGAATTGGTGGAGTTAGTATTTTGGCGATTTCCGGTTGTTAGGAGAGATTTTGATCCGAGGGTCGGAATAGAATTCTGAGAGTTGTTATAGCTTTGTATGGTGATTTCGGACTTAGGCGTATGTCCGGATTTGAAATTGGAAGTCCATAGGACAATTCAACGCATTTTGGCGAATGTTGGAAAATGGAAGATTTTTGGAAAGTTTTATCGAGGAGTTGACTTTTTGATATCGGGGTCGGAATCCAGTTATGAAAATCTTCATAGGTCTGTTATGTCAGTTATAAGTTGTGTGCAAAATTTGAGGTCAATCGGACTCGATTTGATAGGTTTCGGCATCGAATGTAGAAGTTGGAATTTATTAGTTTCATAAGGCTTGAATTGGAGTATCATTGATGTTTTTAGCGTTGTTGGATGTGATTTGAGGCCTCGACTAAGTCCGTAATATATTTTTGGACTTGTTGGTATATCCGGACGTGGTCCCCGAATGACTCGGGTGCATTTTGGAGTTGTTTCGGACCATTTCTATCCATTTGTTTACTGCTGGTGCATCACAGAAATTTCTGCTACACAGAGCTTATATCTCGCAATCTATAGGGAATTCGGAAATTATCAAAACATGGAAGTTGTAATCCTTTGCGTCTAGTTTCAGGAAATATAAACCATTCATCATTTGGACATATATACAGAAAGTTACGATAGATTAACCGAAGCCTGGTACTGCTGTTGTTTTCCAGGAAGTGTGCATAGCAGAAATGTCTGCTGCATAGGACCGACTTTGGAAGCTTATATCTCGCAATATATAAGGAATTATGAGATGATCAAAACATGAAAGTAGTAGTCCTTTGAATCTAGTTTCCAGAAAGATAAAGCATTTATCATTTGGAAATTTTTACAGAAATTTATGATCGATTTACCGAAACCTAGTACTGCTGTTGTTTTCCAGGCAGTGTGCATAGCAGAAATTTCTGCTGCACAGGACCGACTTTGGAAACTTATATCTCGTAATCTGTAAGGAATCTGAAGATGGTTCAAAAATGAAAGTTGTAGTCCTTGGAATCTAGTTTTCAGCTATATAAACCATTTATCATTTGGACATTTGTATCAAAAGTTACGGTAGATTAATCAAAGCCTGGTACTGCTGTTGTTTTCCAGGCAGTGTGCATAGCAGAAATTTCTGCTGCACAGGACCGACTTTGGAAGCATATATCTTGCACCATATAAGGAATTATGAGATGATCAAAACACCAAAGTTGTAGCCCTTTGAATCTAGTTTCCAAAAAGATAAACCATTAATCATGTGGACATTTGTACAGAAAGTTATGATCGATTTGCTGAAGGCTGGTACTGCAATTTTCTTCCTGGAAATAGGAGCCAAGTGACATTTCACACATGCGACTTGCGTAGACAGAATGTTTTTAAGCCTTCTTGTCCGCGATTTTGGGTATATTTTCACTCGTAGTTGCTCATGTTTGGAGGTTCTTGAAGGAAATTAACGAGGGATTCAAGGAGAATCGATTGGAGGTAAGAATTTCGGACCTAAAACTCGTTTATATTGTGAAATCCACCTAGAAAATCATTTAAGTCTTGCTAAAAATGGAAGAAATGGGGCTTGGGATTTTAAAATTTTAATTGGGTATTTGGAGGACCATTTGGGGTCGGATTTGAGAACGTTTGATATGTACGAACTTGTTGGGAGATAAGTAACCCGTTGATGTGAAAATTTCTGAGCTTCGAGAAGTGAGCCCGGGGCTCGGGTTTTGCTAATTTCGGAATTTTTGGTGTTTTTCGACTGTTTTTGCTTGGGCTTTGTCCTCTCAGCATATTGTGACGTATTCATTCTGATTTTGGATAGATTCAACGCGTGTGGAGGCCAATTCTAGGGGCAAAGGCGTCGCGGGCTAGAGATTTAGCCGGTTCGAGGTGAGTAGTGATTGTAATTGATGTTCTATGGGTTTGAAACCCCGGATTGTACATCATAGTGCTATATTGAGGTGAGGCACGCACTCGATGATAAGCGTGGGGTTGTTTACTGCTAGGGATTATGATTTGGTCCGTCCCGATTGATGATTTTTACCGCGTATTTGTCTGAAACTTATTTTTTATCATCACGATTTGGGCTGATTGCCATATTTTGGCTTCGTGCCAATTATTTTAACCCTTCAGGGATTTTTATCACTGTTTCCTCACTATTTTGACTTGTTACTTGAACTCAGTCATGCTGTTTTCCACTGTTTTACAACTCAGCCACCTTTACTCAGTTTTGAGACTTAAATAATATTTTAATGATGTTTTTGGGCTGAGAACTACTATTTTACTATGCTCAAGGGGCTTGTGATGATTTTCTGACTGAGTTCGGCCGATGGCCAGATGTGAGGATATACTGAGTGATATGAGGCCAAGGGCCTGAGATACTTTATATACGCCACGAGGTGGCTTGACTGATATGAGGCCGAGGGCCTAGATTTGATGCCACGAGGTGGCTTGATATTGCGCTTGGGCCGTAAAGGGCCCCTCCCGAAGTCTGTACACCCCAGTGTGATGTGAGATATAGCCCGAGGGGCTGATATTGTACTAGGTGATAGCCCGAGGGGCTGATACTGTTCCATGTGATAGCCCGAGGGGCTGGTATTGTTCTGAGATTTGAGCCCGAGGGGCTGGTACTGTTCTGCGATATTGCCCGAGGGGCGGAATTGTTGATAAGGAGATTTTACTTGATTTCTCACCAATTTACTGTTTCAAATGATGTTTTATTGCTTCCTTATAGAATGCCTTGTGCTTTACATGTTTTCTTGCTTTCAGTCGTTATTTATATTTATTACTCACTGGGTCGGAGTACTCACATTATTCCCTGCACCATGTGTGCAGATTCAGGCGTTGTTGGTTCCGCTCCGGAGTGCCGACTCCTCCCGTCCAGGCGGTGATTCAGAGATTACGAGGTAGCTGTTGGCGTCCGCAGCCCTGTATCTCCCTTATCTTATTGTTTCCATGTTTTTCAAACAGTTGTGCCAGATATTGTATTTAGTAGACTTGTATAAGGATCCATAGGTGCTCATGACTTGTGACACCCCGGTTTGGGCGGTGTCAGGATGGTTTCTATTATGGTTATCTATCTTTTCGTGAATTATTGCTACTAAATCATGCTTGTATTGTTTTCATGTTAATTAACTGCTTAAAATGAGATTTTGGTTAAATTGGCTGGCCTTGTCTTCACGAGAGGCGCCATCACGACCGGGTTCGGGGTTAGGATCGTGACAAAAAAATGCCCCTTCTGAATTTCAGAAATTATGAATGATATTTTCATACCTTATACAAATTTTATAATTGTTTATATTGATGATATTTTAGTATTTTCAAAAGATATTGAGATTCATTTAAAACATTTGGATCTTTAAGAAAAATCATAATTCAAAATGGTTTAGTCATCTCTAAACGAAAGATGGCCCTTTTTTAGACTAATATAAGATTCTTAGGTCATAATATTCAGAATGGAAGAATAGTTCCGATCCAAAAGAGCATTGAATTTGCATCCAAATTCTCTGATGTCATAACTAATAAAACTCAGCTCCAAAAGTTTTTAGGAAGCCTTAATTATATTTCTCCTTTCATGAAGGACCTAGCTAAGGATACTTCAATTCTTTATGAAAGATTGAAGAAAAATCTGAAAGCCTGGACTAATAATCATACTACAACAGTCACGCTAATTAAGCAGAAGGTTAATAACCTTCCATGTCTTATACTTGCTAATCCAAGTTGGGCAAAAGTCGTTGAAACTGATGCCTCAGAGATTGAATTTGGTGGAATATTAAAACAATATTCTCCGATTAATAAGCAAGAATATCTTGTTCAATTCTATTCGGGGAAATGGAATAATTCCCAAAAGAATTATGCTACTGTGGCTAAGGAAATCCCTGCTATAGTAAAATGTATATCAAAATTTCAGACTGATATATATAATCAGAAGTTTTTAATAAAAACTAACTGCCAAGCAGCAAGATTTATCTTTAATAAAGATTGTAAACATGATATTTCTAAATATATATTTGCAAATGGCAAGCCTTGTTAGCTCAATTTGATTTTGAGATTATTTATAAAAAGGGACAGATAATCGTCTCCCTGACTTTCTTACTAGAGGATTTTTCAGTTAATAACTCTTTTAATCTTTTGACAGAATATGAGACCTGCATATAGGCCTCCTCGAGAGAGGGGACGAGGAAGAAAATCGGAATCTTCCTATAGCAGAGAAAATATCCTAGCCCAGATAGGAAATCAACAGCTAATTGCTACCAATATCGCTGAAATATTAGGTCTTAATACAGACCACCCAATGTACTAAGAATTTTAGGATTATATGAAATCCAAACAAGGCACAGACAACAATCCTCCATCATATTCCTCAGCATTGGCAGATGATAGCCATGATAACATTGAGGTTTATAACCAGAAAGGACAAAAAGAGTTAATAATTATTTTAGAATAGTCCGACCTAAAATGGAAGGATAACCCTGGAAAATCATGACCAAGTATTTTCATACAACATCATATGCTACCACTTCTTATAAATACATGATGAATTATGAGCTAATCCTTTCATTTACTGGTTCAGCTGAAATTCAGCATTTTTATCCAGCTAATACAAACAGAATTTCTAATTTCTCTAAGATTATTATGACGAAGATAATAGTCTCAGATGAATGAGGAATTAGTACATTAAAGGAAAGAGAATATACTCATCCAGAACAGAAAGTCTCGGTAAAGTTCAGTTGCTGGGATTACAGTGAAAGTTTTTATAAAACTTTCTTATAAGCTTTCATATGGTCCATCTTTGAAAATTTTAACAACAATTTTTAAGAGTTTATATACTCAATGGGTAGATATATCTCCCAAAATTATTGAATTACAAAAAGATAATATCTTTTTTGATAGAATAGTAACAATGATTTTTTCATAGAATTCTCTATTCCATGGATTATGAAATAGGATGTAAAAATCAGTCAAACCGAGGAAGGATTCCCATGCTTAAACATAGTTTTTTGTACGAAATTCTGGAGAAAGTTACATCAATCAGACCAAATAGGAAAAATTCATGGTCAAGAGATTATTGAATAAATTAATAAGAAGATTAAAGCTTATTGCACACAAGAAAAGACGAACAATGTCGTTTAAGAGTTTATATACTCAATGGGTAGATATATCTCCCAAAATTATTGCATTACAAAAAGATAATATTTTTTTTGATAGAATAGCAACACTGTATTTTTTCATAGAATTCCCTATTCCATTGATGATGAAATAAGATGTAAAAATCAGTCAAACTAGGAAGGATTCCCATGCTTAAACAGAGTTATTTGTACGAAATTCTGGAGAAAATTACATCAATCAGACCAAATAGGAAAAATTCATGGTCAAGAGATTATTGAAGAAATTAATAAGAAGATTGAAGCTTATTGCACACAAGAAAAGACGACCAATGTCGAAATGGAAGAATTGAGTCCATTCCAGCAGGTTACTAGACTACTTCAAATGAAAAAAGGAGCTATATGTAAAAGGGAAATTATTGCTTCCTATTTTGATTAAATAAAAAGAGATCTAGTAAGATATTTCGAAGTTAAAATGTCAGATGATATTTCAATGGCTTCAATAGGAAACACTACAGATGAAGAAACCTGTTTGGTATTCCAGCTCCTGTAGAGCCCTTAGATCTTCATCAGTTGATGGATCTTCTCTATCACTATTCTCTGGTGAATTATCTCGAGAAGAATTTAACTGAATCTTGTATAAAGAGTCTTTAAGATTATCATCTAGAATAATGTTCTTAATCTTATCCTAGACCTTACAATCTCTAGCATAATGGCCTACTCTGCCACATTTGTAGCACGCATTAGGCGTATTGGATCTTATAATATGCTTTCTATGCTTATTAGCTTTTCTTCTCCTATCCTTCTTCTCATATCTCTTATCAGAAGATCCTCTATTCTTCTTTTTATACCTATAAGGTTCTTTCTGGTCTTTCTTATGTCTATGAGACTTTTTATTCTTAGGAATGTCTATGACGAATTGTTCGCAGAATTCTCCTAACTATTGTCTTTCATTAAGAAGATGTTTCTTGATTTTATGGCTTACCTTAATCTCATTACATAGAGCTAAGCTTATTAGGCGTATGAGATCATATAAAATCCTTTCTATGCTTATAAGCTTTTCTTCTCTTATCTCATATCTCTTATCAGAAGATCCTGACGATGTTTCTTGATTTCCTGGCTTAACTTAATATCATTACATCGAGCTAAGCCTTCTTGTGTGCATACACTAATAAGCTTTCCATAGGTATAGCTATTATAATCTATAAATTGATTTTATACTGTATCACCTGACGGTTCTAAGGTTGAGACTAAAGAGCCCAGGCAGTTCACATTCCAGGCAATAAACCCTAGTTATGGCAGCATAACCGGTGGTCCTCAAGAACCATTTTTAGCTAGGTGAGTGTGTTGAAGGGTTAAAAAGAGGACCGTGGTTTAGGCTTTGCTTGACAGGACTGTAGCTTGACAGGGCTGGTGTTTATGTAAAACCTTCCCTGTAGTTCTGTTGAAGCGATCCGGTCTGAAAACGGTAATTGGTTCTTTGTTAATTATTATAAGAAATTAATAAATTCCTTTCAAGATGATTTTTATAATGATATTAGTAGTCATAATAAGATAATTGCTTTTGTGCCATTGTTTTTGTCTAAATATGTTGATGGTTATATTTTCATGCTAGAAAGAGATTATAAACTCAATCGTGGTGAAATTACTAGATCTATATTTCCCCCACAAACATCTTTGCAAATGGGAGAAAAGGTTAAAATAATTATTATACTGCATTTTCAAAATTGTTTGATGATGATACTGGCAAAATTACTGCTAGAAATTTGAATACTATGCTCACACAGAATAATTATACTAAAATATATATTAGTATTTTGGTGAACAAATAGTTTCAATTAATGAAAGACTGGATAGATTAATAATAGAAGTCAATAAAATATCTAGAAAGGATACGACAAAAGGCAAAGCGCATATTGCTACTGCAAATATCCAACTACCTCCTGAGGTCAAAGACATTAAAGTGAAGAGTCTCGAAGACCTGGAGAATTTATTTGACAAAAATTTTGAAGGATTTAAAATTAATCCTTTAAATTTAGAGTACTTATCTAATGAAGAGAGAAAAGTAAAACTCTCTGATAAGATTAATAAAATCCTAGAAAAGTTTGCTCGAAAACTTGTTCAAATGATGTTTAATTATCTTAGGCCACCTCCTCATGATGTACTCATAGGGGAACCTGATGCTACTCATTATTCTGAGAACTATAGTGGCACAGAAATCTATGAGTGAAACTTAGATGGTTTTACGGATCGTAAGATTTATACCAAAGTACATAGAATGCTTATGTACAACACTATCTGCAAGGTTAATAAGAATTTTGAAAAAACCATTTCTGAAATGATAGTGGCAGGTTTTACTGGCCAATTAAAAGGCTGGTGGGACAATTATTTAATGGAAAAGCAGCGCGCAGAAATTATGGGAGCTGTAAAGATTGAAGATAGTCAGAATGTTCAAAACGCTGTATACTCCTTGGTTCTTAATATTATAGAACATTTCTCTGGAAGATTGTCAGAAAATAGTGAGACCTTAAGGACCATGCTCCAAAATCTTAGATGTAATACTTTGAAAAGTTTTAGATGGTATAATTGTTTTCTTATCCAGGATAACGGAACTAGCGGAGTGTAATAGCACTCTCTAGCAGACCAAATTTATTGATGGGCTCCCAACACTCTTTGCTGAAAGAGTTAGAAAATCTCTTCGAGGAATTGCAATGAGTATAGATTATAATAGCTATACCTATGTAATGCTTATTAGTGTATGCACACAAGAAGGATTAGCTATATGTAATGAGATTAAGTTAAGCCAGGTCATCAAGAAACATCGTCTTAATGAAAGACAACAGCTAGGAGAATTTTGCGAACAATTCGCCATAGACATTCCAAAGAATAAATAGTCTCATAGATATAAGAAAGACCAGAAAGAACCTTATTGGTATAAAAAGAAGAATAGAGGATCTTCTGATAAGAGATATGAGAAGTAGGATAAGAGAAGAAAAGCTTATAAGCGTAGAAAGGATTTTACAAGATCCCATACGCCTAATGCGTGCTACAAATGTAGCAGAGTAGGCCATTATGCTAGAGATTGTAAGGTCAAGGATAAGATTAAGAATGTTGAGCTAGATGATAATCTTAAAGACTCTTTATACAAGATTCTGTTAAATTCTTCTCGAGATAATTTGCCAGAGAATAGTGATAGAGAAGATTCATCAACTGATGAAGATCTAAGGGTTCTACAGGAGGAGGAATACCTTGCTTCAGATGATGAACATGGGCTACTCATGCCAAACAGAATCAAGATCAGTGTTGTAATAACAACACAAATGATGAGTTTTTTTAATATTTGGTCCCAATTCAACGACTTAAAAGTCAATGTCCTGAGAAATGATAGTTTACTAGAGCTTCTCAGGTTTATTAAAGACCCAGAGTTAAGGTCCCAAATAATTGATCAGGTGGACAATATTAAGGATAATATTCCTAAAAACCATGAGATTGAAGAAATTCCTTCTCAAAAGGGACCTTATACAATGTCTGAGATTAAAAGGATTTTAAGAGAAAAATCCTAGGCTATTGATAGGCCAACTACTGTTCAAGATTTGAACGATGAGATTCATAATCTCAAAGGATAAATCTCATGCTTAAAGGCTTCTAATATAGCCTTAGACAAGAGAATTATCAGATTAGAAAATTCTCATGTGTCTACAAGCCAGGAATTCAGTACTAATATTACTGAAGAAGGTTTGGATGCTTGTACCTCAAAAAATGAGGTAAAAGATGATTTTATAGGAAATGTAAATATGGCTGGTAATGAGTTTTTATAGAAATTTCAGCTATTTACTACTCAAAAGTTTTTAATAAGAGTTACTGTTTTAATAGATTATAATTTTAAAAAAGAGTTTGTTACTTTATTTGATAGTGGTGCTGATTTAAATTATATTAAAGAAGGAGTAATACCTTCAAGATATTTTCATAAGACTACTCATAGATTAAAAAATGCCAGTGATCACCAAATGTGTATTTCTTATAAAATACCTAAAGCTTATATTTGCCAGAACAATGTCTGTACACCAGAATGTTTTGTTTTGGTAAAAGATATCCACCTAGACATAATATTAGGAGTCCTATTTTTCCATCACATAATTCTTTTTACTAATTGGGATAGTCATTGTTTCACAGAGACTTTTAATGGAAAAGCAATTACTTTCGAGTTTATAACTCAATCAGTCCAAAAGTTTTAAACGAGATCATTTCTAATATTATTGCAACGAGTAGACAAATTAATTTTTTAAATAAATGAGATTTGCAGTTTTACAATTAAACAAGATTTAAAAACTCCTAAACTCGTTGAAAATTTTTATTTAATAAAAAATCAGTTTGCTTTACATATTTGCGGAGACCATCCAAATCAATTTTGGAATAGGAAAAGGTATATAATTAGTCTCCCTTATGAAGAGGACTTTTCGGAGGATAATATTCCTACTAAAGCTAGACCTTGCCAAATGAATTCAGAATATTTTGAATTATGCAAAACATAAATTTATTCTTTACGGCAGAAAGGTCTTATAAGGCCTTCAAAGCTTAAATGGTCTTGTATTGCTTTTTATGTTAATAAACATGCTGAACAGGAAGGAGGATTTCCAAGGTTAGTTATTAATTGTAAACCCCTTAATAAAGCTTTAAAGTGGATAAGATATCCAGTCCCTAATAAGAAAGATTTATTGGATAGATTACATGATTCCATAATATTTTCAAAATCTGATTTGAAATCTGGTTATAGGCAAATTAAGATATCTGAGTTAGATAGATATAAAACTACTTTCAATGTCCCAATGGGTCAATATGAATGGAATGTTATGCCATTTGGTTTAAAAAATGCCCTTTCTGAATTTCAGAAAATTAAGAATGATATTTTCATACCTTATATAAATTTTATAATTGTTTATATTGATGATATTTTCGTATTTTCAAAAAATATTAAGATTCATTTTAAACATTTGGATCTTTTTAGAAAAATCATAATTCAAAATGTTTCAGTCATATCTAAACCAAAGATGGCCGTTTTCAGACTAATACAAGATTCTTAGGTCATAATATTCAGAATGGAAGAATAGTTCCGATCCAAAAGAGCATTGAATTTGCACCAAATTCCCTGATATCATAACTGATAAAACTCAGCTCCAAAGGATTTTAGGAAGCCCTAATTATATTTTTCCTTTCATAAAGGACCTAGCTAAGAATACTTCAATTCTTTATGAAAGATTGAAGAAAAATTCGAAATCCTGGACTAGTAATCATACTACAGCAGTCAAGCTAATTAAGCAGAAGGTTAACAACCTTCCATGTCTTACCCTTGCTAATTCATGTTGGGCAAAAGCAGTTGAAACTGATGCCCATAGATTGGATTTGGTGGAATATTAAAACAATATTCTCCGACTAATAAGCAAGAATATCTTGTTCAATTCTATTCGGGGAAATAGAATAAATCCAAAAAAAAAAATATACTACTGTGGCTAAGGAAATCCTTGCTATAGTAAAATGTGTATTAAACTTTCAGACCGATTTATATAATCAGAAGTGATTAATAAAAATTGACTGCCAAACAGCAAGATTTATTTTTAATAAAGGTTGTAAACATGATATTTCTAAACAGATGTTTGCAAGATGGCAAGCCTTGTTAGCTCCATTTGATTTTGAGATTATTTATAAAAAAGAGAGAGATAATAGTCTCCCTGACTTTCTTACTAGAGAATTTTTGAGTTAATAACTCTTTTAATCTTTTGACAGAATATGAGACCTGCATATAGGCCTCCTCGAGGGAAGGGACGAGGTAGAAAAGCAGAATCTTCCTATGGCAGAGGAAATATCGTAGCGCAGATAGGAAATTAGCAGCTAATAGCTGCCAATATCGCAGAAACATCAGGTCTTAATACAGACCACCCAATGTACAAAGAATTCTTGGATTTTATGAAATCCAAACAAGGCACATACAACAATCCTCCATCATATTCCTCAGCATTGGCAGATGATAGCCATGATAACATTAAGGTTTATAACCAGAAAGGGCAACAATAGTTAATAATTCTTTTAGAACAGTCCTACCTGAAATGGAAGAATAACCCATGGCAAATCATGACCAGGTATTTTGATACATCATTGTCACGACCCTAACCCCGAACCCGGTCGTGATGGCGCCTCTCGTGAACACAAGGCCAGCCAATTTAACCAAAATTCTCATATTAAGCAGCCGATTAACAAGAAAACAATACGAGCATAGTTTAATAGCAATCATTCATGGAAAAGTATAGCTAACCATCCCGACAACAGCCTAAACCGGGGTGTCACAATGTCATGAGCAACTAAAGAATCCTAATAAATAAATTACTAATTACAATATCGGGGACAATTTTAAAGAACATAGGAACAACAAGATGAAAGAGATACGGGGCTGCGGACGCCAACAACTACCTCCTAGTCTCTGGATCACCGCCTGGACTGGAGGAATCAGTACTCCGGAGCCGAACCAACAATGCCTGAATCTGCAGACATGGTGCAGGGAGTAATGTGAGTACTCCAACTCAGTGAGTAATAAGCATAAATAACGACTGAAAGTAAGAAAACACACAAAGCACAAGGCATTCTATAATGAAGCATTAAAACATCATTCGCAAACAGTAAATCAGTGAAAAATCAAGTAAAATCTCCTTTCAACAGGTAAAAACATGTAATCTTTTAGGTAAATAATGTGAAGCAAAACATCGCCCCTCGGGCCATATATATATATTAACAAATCCGCCCCTCAGGCAATATCATAAAACCGTACTAGCCCCTCGGGCTCAAATCTCAGAACAATATCTGCCCCTCGGGCTATCATATGGAACAGTATCGGCCCCTCGGGCTATCACATAGTACAACATCAGCCCCTCGGGCTATCACATAATACAACATCAGTCCCTCGGGCTATCACATAATACAATATCAGCCCCTCGGGCTATATTTCACATCACAATGGGTACCCGCGCTAACTGGGGGTGTACAGACTCCGGGAGGGGCCCCATACGGCCCAACCGCAATATCAAGCCACCTCGTGGCACATATCTAGGCCCTCGGCCTCATATCAATCAAGCCACCTTGTGGTGTATATACAGTATCTCAGGCCCTCGGCTTCATATCAGTCACAAACCTCGTGGCACATAAGGTATCTCAGGCCCTCGGCCTCATATCACTCGGTAAAACCTCACATCTGGCCCTCGGCCGCACCCAGTCAGAAAAATCATCACAAGCCCCTCGAGCATAGCAAAACAGTAGTCCTCAGCCCAAAAACATCGCTTAAAATATTATTTAAGTCTCAAAACTGAGTAAAAGTGGATGAGTTGTAAAACGGTGTAAACAGCATGACTGAGTTCAAGTAATAAATCAAAATAGTGAGAAAACAGTGATAAAAATCCCCGAAGGGTTCAAATAATTGGCACGAAGCCCAAATATGGCAAATCAGCCCAAATCATAATGATAACAAATAAGTTTCAGTCAAATACGCGGTAGAAATCACCATTCGGGATGGACCCAGTCACAATACCTAGAAGTAAATGACCCCACGCTCATCATCGAGCGTGTGTCTCACCTTAATATAGCACTATGATGTACAATCCAGGGTTTCAAACCCTCAGAACATCATTTACAATCACTACTCACCTCGAACCAACTAAATCCCTAGCCCGCGACGCCTTTGCCCTTCGAATTGGCCTCTGCGTGCGTTGAATCTATTCAAAATCAGAACTAATACATCACAATACGCCTTTGCCCTTCGAATTGGCCTCTGCGTAAGGGAACAAAGCCCAAGCGAAACAATCGAAAAATACTAAGAAATTACAAAATTAGCAAAAACCCGCGTTCCGGGCCCACTTCTCGAAATTCAGAAGTTTTCATATCAACGGGTTCCTTATCTCCCAATGAGTTCAGCCATACAAAAATTATTGAATTCCAACATTGGATCGACCTCCAAATTCTTAAATCTAAACTTAAGGATTTTTTTCACAAATCTTCCAACTTAAATCACCAATTAGGTACTAAATATAGCGATATAATGGAGTAATTCGACCAAAGTGGAGTTAAGAACACTTGCCCCACTGTTTCCCTTGAAAGTATCCCAAAAATCGCCTCGAAATTAGCTTCAATACGAGATCTATAGCTCCAATTATGTTTAAGATGGCCGAAATCCCCTCCTCTAAGAATTTGTCCAAGAAAGTCTCCTTTGGATATAGTTTTGAGGTTGATTTTGCTGTGATTTAGGGTGTTTTGGAGGTGTTTCTCTTAGATGGTAACGATAGTGGGTTTTGCATGGCCAATGGGTACTGGTTTCTATTTATACAGGGTCAAAAATCGGAACAAAAATGCCTTAGTCGGGTCAAAAATGCTACCGCATTTTGACCACATCTTTGACGTTGATTTTTGCCTAGAAATTTGTCTCGGTTTGCGGTCTTAGTGTGGTGGATATGCGGTCCGCATTGTGGAAATGCAACCGCATTCTTAACGTCATGCTTTGCCCAGAAAACTGTCTGGGTTTGCGATCTGGGTGTATGGTTTGCGGCTCGCATACTGGGTTTGCGATAGCATATCCCGCTTTTGCGATGTCTCTTTACTCTTTTACAAAATTGCAGCTTCTGGTTTTTTGCAACTTTTCCAAGGGCGAAACAGTCCGTTTAGCCACCCTAAACTCACCCGAGGCAACTAGGACCGCAACCAACTATGCCAACATATCCCATAACGTTATTCGAATTTGTTCTAACCTTCGGAACGGTCAAACAACCTCTCAATACCAAATTCCCGTCGGATTCAAGCCTATGAATTTCAAAATCTTCTAAGTTACTCTTTTAATCAAAAACCCTATCAAACCATGTCCGAATGACATGAAATTCCGCACACACATCCCAAATAACATAACGAAGCATAATAAGGTAGAAATGGGGAAAACGGAGCGGTAACTCATGAGACGACTGGCCGGGTCGTCACATTCTCCCCCACTTAAACAAACGTTCATCCTCGAACGAGTCAAGAAACATACCTGAAGCTTCAAATAGGTGAGGATATCTGCTCCGCATCTCACGCTCAGTCTCCCAGGTAGCCTCCTCCACGGGTCGACCTCTCCACTGCACTTTCATTGAAGCTATATCCTTTGACCTCAACTTCCGAACCTGACGACCCAAAATCGCCACTGGCTCCACATCATAGGTCAAATCATCGTCCAACTGAATTGTGCTGAAGTCCAAGATATGAGACGGATCCCCAATATACTTCCAAAGCATAGAAACATGAAAATTTTGGTGTACACTCGACAGGCTGGGTGGCAAAGCAAGCTCATAAGCCACCTCCCCAATTCTCCGAAGCACTTCAAATGGCCCAATGAACCGAGGACTAAATTTTCCTTTCTTCCCGAATCTCATAACACCCTTCATGGGTGAAACCTTCAGCAAGACCTTCTCACCAACCATGTAGGACACATCTCGGACTTTCCTATTGGCATAAATCTTTTGCCTTGACTGCGCTGTACGGAGCCACTCCTGGATTATTCTCACCTTATCTAGAGCATCCTAAACCAAGTCAGTCCCCAATAGCCTGGCCTCGCCAAGCTCGAACCAACCAACTGGAGATCTACACCGCCTCCCGTACAGAGCCTCATACGGAGCCATTTGAATACTTGACTGGTAACTGTTGTTATAAGCAAACTCTGCAAGCGGTAGAAACTCATCCCATGAACCTCCGAAATCAATAGCACATGCACGTAACATGTCCTCTAGTATTGAATGGTACGCTTGGACTGCCCATCCGTCTGAGGATGAAAAGCTGTGCTCAACTCCACCTGAGTACCCAACTCCCTCTACACGGCTCTCCAAAACTGCGAGGTAAACTGAGTACCTCTATCTGAAATAATAGAAACTGGAACACCATGCAGCCGAACAATCTCTCGGATATAAATCCTTGCCAACCATTTTGAAGAATAGGTAGTACACACAAGAATGAAGTGCGCGGACTTGGTCAGCCGATCCACAATCACCCAAATGGCATCGAACTTCTTCAAAGTCCGTGGATGTCCAACAACAAAGTCCATAGTAATCCGCTCCCACTTCCACTCAGGAATAGCCATCTGCTGAAGCAGGCCACCCGGTCTGATGCTCACATTTCACCTGTTGACAGTTGAGACATCGAGCTACGAATCCCACAATATCTTTATTCATTCTTCTCCACCAATAGTGTTGTCTCAAGTCCTGATACATCATCGCGGCACCCGGATGAATGGAATACCGCGAGCTATGGGCCTCCTCTAGAATCAATTCCCGCAGCCTATCCGCATTGGGTACAAAAATTTGGCCCTGCTTCCTTAACACCCCATCATCGCCGATGGTGACATCTCTAGCATCCTTATGCTAAACTCTGTCCCTAAGGACGAGCAAATGCGGATCGTCATACTGGCGCTCCCTGATGCGATCATATAACGAAGACCGAGAAACCACACAAGCCAACACCCGGCTAGGTTCCGAAATGTCTAATCTCACAAACCTATTGGCCAAGGCTTGAACATCAACTGCAAGGGGTCTCTTCCCAACTGTAATATATGCCAAACTCCCCAAACTCACTGCCTTTCGGCTCAAAGCATCGGCCACCACATTGGACTTTCCCGGATGGTATAATATAGTGATATCGTAGTCTTTGAGCAACTCCAACCATCTCCGCTACCTCAAATTAAGATCCTTTTGCTTGAACAAATGTTGGAGGCTGCGATGATCAGTAAACACCTCACATGACATGCCATACAAGTAATGCCTCCAAATCTTTAGTGCATGGACTATGGCAGCCAACTCCAAATCATGCACGGGGTAGTTCTTCTCATGGGGCTTCAACTGACGAGAAGCATAAGTAATAACTCTACCCTCCTACATTAATACACAACCAATCCCAACTCTTGAAGCATCACAATACACATTATATGTATCTGAAGCTGATGGCAAAACCAATACTGGAGCTGTGGTCAAGGCTGTCTTGAGCTTCTGAAAGCTTTCTTCGCACTTGTCCGACCATACAAATGGAGCACCCTTCTGGGTCAATTTGGTCAAGGGCGATACAATGGATGAAAACCCCTGAACAAACCGACAATAATAGCCTGCCAACCCAAGGAAACTACAAATCTCTGTGGCTGAGGACGGTCTAGGCCAACTTTAAACTGCCTCTATCTTCTTTGGATCAACCTGTATACCCTCGCTGGACACTACGTGCCCCAAGAAAGCCAATGAACCGAGCCAAAACTCACACTTAGAGAATTTTGCATACAGCTTCTCCTCCCTCAATCTTTGCAATACAACTCGCAATTGCTCCGCGTGCTCCTCCTGGCTACACGAGTACACCAGAATTTCATCAATGAATAAAACTACGAACGAATCCAGATAAGGCCGAAATACATTGTTCATCAACTGCATGAACGCTGCTGGGGCATTGGTTAGCCCGAAAGACATAACAAGAAACTCATAGTGACCATATCTAGTCCGGAAAGCAGTCTTAAGAATGTCTAAATCCCTGATTTTCAACTGGTGATAACCCAAACGGAGATCAATCTTGGAGAACACTCGCGCTCCCTGAAGCTGGTCAAACAAATCATCAATGTGAGGCAAAGGATACTTGTTCTTGATTGTTACCTTGTTCAATTGCCTGTAATAAATGCACATTCTCATCGTGCCATCTTTCTTCTTCACAAACAGAACCGGTGCACCCCAAGGTGACACACTAGGCCGAATGAACCCCTTGTCTACCAGTTCCTGAAGTTGCTCCTTCAATTCTTTCAACTCTGCTGGTGCCATACGATACGATGGAATAGAGATGGGCTGAGTGCCCGGCACCAAGTCAATACCAAATTCAATATTCCTGTTCGGTGGCATGCCCGACAGGTCTGCGGGAAATACATCGGGAAAATCCCTCACAACTGGAACCAATTAAATGTTTGGAGTCTCAGCTCCAACATCCCTCACAAACGCTAGGTATGAAAGGCAACCATTCCCAAACATAGGTAAGTGTTTTTTTTAACCTTAGCTCGAGGGATTAGAAATCGTGTCTTATTAGTTAAATTGCTCCTTGTTGAGAAAAACGTGTAGACATGGTGACGAGTGTCTATATGTTGGTGTCACACAAGACCGTGGGTCGTATATCGATAATAGTTGTGTGACTATTGTTTAGAGTTGCTGAATATTATCCTTAACTTGGTATGATGTGCGAGTGGCACGCCTGCCACGAGATATTGTGAATTGAGGGCGGGTGGTACGCCTACCACGAGGCTTCTTCATTTTTGTTGTTCCTTTGGTTATGGTTCTAGCCTTCTTCTATTCGGCATAAAGTTGATGGTTGACTAAACTATTTGAGTAAGAAATGTTAGGAGTCAAAGGGGTCCAGTGTCAAAATTTGTGGGTAGTGTCTTAGGAGTTCGATAGAAGTTTAAAGGGTCCAGTGTCACATTAGTAAAGACGTGTCTAGAATTAATGAAATGATAATTGGGTTGGGAGGTTAGTTGTAGGATTTTGACTATAATTGAGTACTGTCATTGATTGAGTTAAATAGGAGTCAAGTTTGGTATGGTTATAGCTGAATTCCCCCTGGCCAGGATGATCGTTTTGTTGTTATTTGTTCCCTTGCCGAGATTTCTTGTAATTGTTGTGATGATGAAATTGGGAGCAAGTGGCACGCCTGCCACGAGATATTATGAAAGTGGGAGCAGGTGGTACGCCTACCACAGTATATATTGTAAGTGGGAGCGGATGGCAGGCCTGCCACGAGATGTGATGTATGTGGGAGCGAGTGGCACGCCTGCTACAAGAGGTTACTGTAAGTGGGAGCGGGTGGCACGCCTGCCACGGGATGTGATGTATGTGGGAGCGGGTGGCACG
>MCJB01032931.1:66233-77055 GCA_002018475.1 Nicotiana obtusifolia | reverse complement strand
ACGCCTGCCACGAGATATTATGAAAGTGGGAGTAGGTGGCACGCCTGCCACGAGATATTATGAAAGTAGGAGCGGGTGGTATGCCTACCACAGTATATGTATTGTAAGTGGGAGCGGATGGCACGCCTGCCACGAGATATTATGAAAGTGGGAGCGGGTGGTACACCTACCACAGTATGTATTGTAAGTGGGAGCAGGTGGCACGCCTGCCACGGGATGTGATGTATGTGGGAGCGGGTGGCACGCCTGCCACAAGAGGTTACTATAAGTGGGAACGGGTTGCACGCCTGCAAAAAGAGGTTACTAGAGGGAAAAAGGGTGGATTGTATTACATTTCATTGTGATAAAGGCTGAATTGCAGTTTTCTTTCTTATTCATTGATGATTCGTTTCGTTTTATCTGTCTGCTATTCCGATGTATGTTTTCTTTCTTTCCCGTTTTAATTGTTTATGTATTTTATCTTCTGCTGTAGATACATATATGCTTAAAAATTGCACAGGTTTATCTGGAGTCTGGTCCTAGCCTCGTCACAACCTCGCCGGGGTTAGGCCAGGCACTTACCAGCATTTGGGGTCGGTTGTGCTGATACTACACTCTGCACTCTTTTGTGCAGATCACTGTGCTGCAGGCTACGAACAGTATGAAGCTTCCAGCCTTTGATTTTCATGTGACCCAAGGTAGTTTTGTAGTGACGTCCGCGGATCTTGGAGTCCCCTGTCCATTTCATGTATTTGTTTCTTCTATGTAGTCCAGAAACAATATTTTGTTAGATTCTTCAGATCCTGTTTGTAGTACTCTTAAATAGTCTGTGAAACTATGACACCAAATCTTGGGTAGAACGTTGTGGATAGTTTATCGGCGTTAGTTGTGTAAAGTATTAGCTTTGTGTATATTTCGCTTATTGAATTGCTACTTTTCAGCTGATGCATTGTGATGTAATGAATTCGTAAATAGAAACGTGGTAATTAGTCCGATTGACCGGCTTGCCTAGCTTTCACTAGTAGGCGCCATCACGACGCCCGAGGGTGGGAAATCCGAGTCGTGACATCCGGGTCGTGATAGGTTGGTATCAGAGCCCTAGGTTTACATAGGCGTCACAGTTCACAGACAAGCTCGGTAGAGTCTGAGGGATCAGTACGGAGACGTATGTATTTATCCCTAGAGGCTACAGAGTTAGGAAAAATTTCACATTTGTTCATTCTTGTAGTGCGATTTGCCTCTCGCAGATGGCGAGAACACGCGCTTCCTCATCTACCGCTCCGCAGCCCGAAACCCCAGCAACAGCTTCCATGTGGGGTAGAGGGCGAGGCCGAGGTCGTGCTAGGGGTCGAGGCAGGGGCAGGACTCAGCCTCCTGCAGCAGCACCAGCGGCGGAACCTCAAATTGATCTTGACGAGGAGGTTCCGACCCCAGCAGCTCCAGCGGGCCCAACTCAAGTCCCCGAGGGGTTTATTGCCACCCCAGTTCTTCAGGACGCTTTGGTCCGGTTGATGGGCATCATGGAGAATTTCTCCCGAGCGGGCTTACTTCCTGCAGCACCAGCCACTCCTCAGGCGGGAGAGAGGGCTCAGACTACTGCTACTCGTACTCCGGAGCAAGTAGCTCCCCAGGCCCAGGTTCCAACGATTCGGCCAGCTGTGACAGTCCAGCCGGGGGCAGTAACTCAGGCCGGAAATGGGGCGGCCATGTCTGCCGATGCTTTGTGGAGACTGGATAGGTTCACCAAGCACTTCACTACTACCTTTAGCGGTGCTTCTTCGGAGGATCCCCAGGACTTCCTATACAGCTGCCATGAGGTCCTCAGGAATATGGGTATTGTTGAGACCAACGGGTTAGATTTTGCGGCATTTCACCTGTCAGGATCAGCCAAGACTTGGTGGAGGGATTATTGCTTGACTAGACCAGCCGGTTTGCCATATTTGACTTGGGAGCAGTTTACAGAGTTGTTTCTGGAGAAGTTTCTCCCCGTCACTCAGAGAGAGGCTTATCGGAGGCAGTTTGAGCGCCTTCAACAGGGATCCATGACAATTACCCAGTATGAGTCCAGGTTCATCGACTTGGCTCGACATGCTCTCATCATACTTCCTACAGAGAGGGAGAGGGTGAGGAGATTTATTGACTGTCTCATTCAGCCGATTCGCCTTCAGATGGCTAGGGAGACCGGTAGTGATATTACCTTTCAGGAGGCGGTCAATATGGCCTGCTGAGTCGAGATGGTTCTGTTGCATGGAGGTGGTCATGGGTAGGATAAGAAGCCCCGTTATTCAGGCAGTTTCCTTGGTACTTCGTCTGGAAGCAGAGACTCATATGGTAGAGGCCATCCTCCTAGGCCCTTTCAGTCAGCTCTCCAGGCTTCTCACAGTGCTTCAGGTAACCGCGGTTCTCAGATGCAGTATTTCGAGCAGTAGTCTATTAGTGCACAACCGCTACAGAGTTTCCATAGTCGGCTATCTAGGGCTTGTTACATGTGTGGCGACACGAGGCACATTGCTAGGTATTGCCGTCGTGCCTTAAGCAATTCTCCCCACCAGGATTCTCGTGCTATGACTCAGGCACCAGATGTTCCGCAGCCGGCCTAGCTAGCTAGAGGTGGGGGTAGAGAAGCTAGAGGTAGAGGTAGGAGTATTGGAGGTGGAGCTCAGGTCGGCAGAGGTGGGGGCCAGCCAGCAGCAGGCCGTCCTAGAGATGTGGCTCAGGGTGGTGGGGCTCAGCCCAGATGTTTTTCTTTTCCAGCCCGGCCCGAGGCAGAGGCTTCAGATGCAGTGATCACAGGTACGGTTCTGGTATGTGATAACGATGCTTCGGCATTATTTGATCCAGGGTCTACCTACTCGTATGTCTCATCTTATTTTGCACCGTATCTGGCCATGCCTAGCGACTCATTGGGTGTTCCTATTTATGTGTCTACCCCGGTGAGTGATTCCATTGTGGTAGATCGAGTCCATCGTTCCTGTGCAGTAGTGATTGGGGGTTTTGAGACCCGCGTAGACTTATTGCTTTTAGACATGGTCGATTTTGATGTCATATTGAGGATGGACTGGTTATCACCTTACCACGCCATCCTGGACTGCCATGCCAAGACTGTGACCTTAACTTTACCGGGTATGCCCCGTTTGGAGTGGAAAGGGACTCCTGGGCATTCCACTCGTAGCATTATCTCTTATATGAAGGCTCGGCGTATGGTCGAGAAGGTGTGTTTGGCTTATCTGGCTCATGTTCGTGATTCCAGTGCTGAGGTCCTCTCTATTGAATCTGTGCCCATGGTTCGTGAGTTTCCCGAGGTTTTCCCATCCAACCTGCCGGGGATGCCACCCGACAGGGATATTGACTTTTGCATTGATGTGGCTCCGGGCACTCAACCCATTTCTTTTCCGCCGTATCGCATGGCCCCGCCAGAGTTAAAAGAATTGAAAGAGCAGTTGCAAGACTTGCTCGAGAAGGGTTTCATTAGACCCAGTGTTTCACCTTGGGGTGCGCCGGTGTTGTTTGTTAAAAAGAAGGACGGGTCAATGAGAATGTGCATTGATTACCGACAATTGAACAAGGTTACAATCAAAAATAAGTACCCATTGCCGAGGATCAACGATTTGTTTGATCAGCTCCAGGGTGCCAGGGTATTTTCAAATATTGATTTGAGGTCTGGCTACCATCAGTTTAAGATTAGGGCATCCGATGTCCTTAAGACAGCTTTCCGTACTCGGTACGGGCATTATGAATTCTTAGTTATGTCCTTCGGGTTGACAAATACCCCAGCAGCTTTTATGGACTTGATGAACCAAGTGTTCAGACCTTATCTAGATTCGTTCGTGATAGTCTTCATCGACGACATTTTGGTATATTCCCGCAGCCAGGAGGAGCACGAACAACATCTCAGAGTGGTTCTTCAGACTCTGAGGGATAGTCGGTTGTATGCCAAGTTTTCGAAGTGTGAATTCTGGTTGAGTTCGGTTACATTTATGGGTCATATTGTATCGGCAGAGGGTATTCAGGTTGATCCGAAGAAGATTGAGGTAGTCAAGGACTGGCCTAGGCCGGCGTCAGTTACAAAGATCCGGAGTTTCTTGGGATTGGCAGGATACTATCTTCGGTTTGTGGAGGGGTTTTCATCTATTGCAGCCCCGATGACCAAGTTAACCCAGAAAGGTGCCCAATTCAGGTGGTCGGATGAGTGTGACGCGAGCTTTCAGAAGCTCAAGACAGCTCTGACCATGGCACCAGTGTTAGTCTTGCCCACAGGCTCAGGGCCTTACACAGTTTATTGTGATGCCTCTCGTATTGGGCTTGGTGCAGTGTTAATGCAAGAGGGCAAGGTTATTGCCTATGCTTCGAGGCAGTTGAAGGTTCATGAGAAAAACTATCCGGTGCATGATTTAGAATTGGCGGCCATAATTCACGCCTTGAAGATTTGGAGGCACTACTTATATGACGTGCCGTGTGAGGTGTTCATGGATCATAAGAGCCTTCAGTACCTGTTCAAGAAAAAGGAGTTAAATTTGAGGCAGAGGAGGTGGTTGGAGATGTTAAAAGACTATGATGTCACTATCCTATACCACCCGGGAAAGGCCAACGTGGTGGCCAATGCCTTGAGTAGAAAGTCGGCCAGTATGGGCAGTCTTGCCTATATTCCTGTTAGTGAAAGACCACTTGCTTTGGATGTTCAAACTTTGGCCAATCGATTTGTGAGATTGAACATTTCTGAGCCTAATCGGGTATTAGCTTACACGGTCGCTCATTCTTCATTGTTGGAACGAATACGTGATCGACAGTTTGATGATCCTCATTTGTGTGCCCTTANAGCAAGTAGCTCCCCAGGCCCAGGTTCCAACGATTCGGCCAGCTGTGACAGTCCAGCCGGGGGCAGTAACTCAGGCCGGAAATGGGGCGGCCATGTCTGCCGATGCTTTGTGGAGACTGGATAGGTTCACCAAGCACTTCACTACTACCTTTAGCGGTGCTTCTTCGGAGGATCCCCAGGACTTCCTATACAGCTGCCATGAGGTCCTCAGGAATATGGGTATTGTTGAGACCAACGGGTTAGATTTTGCGGCATTTCACCTGTCAGGATCAGCCAAGACTTGGTGGAGGGATTATTGCTTGACTAGACCAGCCGGTTTGCCATATTTGACTTGGGAGCAGTTTACAGAGTTGTTTCTGGAGAAGTTTCTCCCCGTCACTCAGAGAGAGGCTTATCGGAGGCAGTTTGAGCGCCTTCAACAGGTATCCATGACAGTTACCCAGTTTGAGTCCAGGTTCATTGATTTGGCTCGGCATGCTCTTATCATACTCACTACAGAGAGGGAGAGGGTGAGGAGATTTATTGACGGTTCATTCAGCCGATTCGCCTTCAGATGGCTAGGGATACTGGTAGTGAGATTACCTTCCAGGAGGCAGTTAATATGGCCCGTAGAGTCGAGATGGTTCTGTCGCATGGAAGTGGTCATGGGTCGGATAAGAGGCCCCGTCATTCAGGCAGATTCATTGGTACTTCGTCTGGAAGCAGAGATTCATATGGTAGAGGCTATCCTCCTAGGCCCTTTCAGTCAGCTCTCCAGGATTCTCACAGTGCTTCAGGTAACCGCGGTTCTCAGATGCAGTATCCCGACCAGCAGTCTGTCAGTGCACAACTGCTACAGAGTTTCCTGAGTCGGCAGCTTAGGGCTTGTTATATGTGTGGCGACACGAGGCACATTGCTAGGTATTGCCATTGTGCTTTAAGCAACTCTCCACACCAGGATTCCCGTGTTATGACACAGGCACCAGATGTTTCGCAGCCCGCCCAGCTAGCTAGAGGTGGGGGTAGAGGTGCTAGAGGTAGAGGTAGGGGTACTGGAGGCGGAGCTCAGGTCGGCAGAGGTGGGGGCCAGCCAGCAGCAGGCCGTCCTAGAGATGTGGCTCAGGGTGGTGGGGCTCAGCCCCGATGTGATGCTTTCCCAGCCCGGCCTGAGGCAGAGGCTTCAGATGCAGTGATTACAGGTACGGTTCTGGTCTGTGATAACGATGCTTCGGTATTATTTGATCCAGGGTCTACCTACTCGTATGTCTCCTCTTATTTTGCACCATATCTGGCCATGCCTAGTGACTCTTTGAGTGTTCCTGTTTATGTGTCTACCCCGGTGAGTGATTCCATTGTGGTAGATCGAGTCCATCGTTCATGTGTTGTAGTGATTGGGGGTCTTGAGACCCGTGTGGACTTATTGCTTTTAGACATGGTTGATTTTGATGTCATAGTGGGGATTGACTGGTTATCACCTTACCATGCCATCCTGGACTGCCATGCCAAGACTGTGACCTTAGCCTTACCGGGTATGCCCCGTTTGGAGTGGAAAGGAACTCCTGGTCATTCCACCCGTAGCATTATCTCTTATATGAAGGCTCGACATATGGTCGAGAAAGGGTGTTTGACTTATCTGGCTCATGTTCGTGATTCCAGTGCTGAGGTCCTCTCTATTGAATCTGTGCCAGTGGTTCGTGAGTTTCCCGAAGTTTTCCCATCCGACCTGCCGGGGATGCCACCCGACAGGGATATTGACTTTTGCATTGATGTGGCTCCGGGCACTCAACCCATTTTTATTCCGCTGTATCACATGGCCCCCCCAGAGTTAAAAGAATTGAAAGAGCAGTTGCAAGACTTGCTCGAGAAGGGTTTCATTAGACCTAGTGTTTCACTTTGGGGTGCGCCGGTGTTGTTTGTTAAAAAAAGGATGGGTCAATGAGAATGTGCATCGATTACCAACAATTGAACAAGGTTACAATCAAGAATAAGTATCCATTGCCGAGGATCGATGATTTGTTTGACCAGCTCAAGGGTGCCAGGATATTCTCAAAGATCGATTTGAGGTCTGGCTACCATCAGTTGAAGATTAGGGCATCCGATGTTCCTAAGACAGCTTTCCGTACTCGGTACGGGCATTATGAATTCTTGGTTATGTCATTTGGGTTGACTAATGCCCAGCAGCTTTTATGGACTTGATGAACCGAGTGTTCAGATCTGGATTCGTTCGTGATAGTTTTCATCGACGACATCCTGGTATATTCCCGCGGCCAGGAGGAGCATGCACAGCATCTCAGAGTGGTTCTTCAGACTCTAAGGGATAGTCGGTTGTATGCTATGTTTTCAAAGTGTGAATTCTGGTTGAGTTCAGTTACATTTCTGGGACATATTGTATCGGCAGAGGGTATTCAGGTTGATCCGAAAAAGATTGAGGCAGTCAAGAATTGGCCTAGGCCGGCGTCAGTTACAGAGATCCGGAGTTTCTTGGGACTGGCAAGATACTATCGTCGGTTTGTGGAGGGGTTTTCATCTATTGCAGCCCCGATGACCAAGTTGACCTAGAAAGGTGCCTAGTTCAGGTGGTCGGATGAGTGTGAGGCGAGCTTTCAGAAACTCAAGACAGCCCTGACCACGGCACCAGTGTTAGTTTTGCCCACACGCTCGGGGCCTTACACAGTTTATTGTGATGCCTCTCATATTGGGCTTGGTGCAGTGTTAATGCAAGAGGGCAAGTTCATTGCCTATGCTTCGAGGCAGTTAAAGGTTCATGAGAAAAACTATCCGGTGCATGATTTAGAATTGGCGGCCATAATTCATGCCTTGAAGATTTGGTGGCACTACTTATATGGCGTGCCGTGTGAGGTGTTCACGGATCATAAGAGCCTTCAGTACCTGTTCAAGCAAAAGGAGTTAAATTTGAGGCAGAGGAGGTGGTTGGAGATGTTAAAGGACTATGATGTCACTATCTTATATCACCTGGGAAAGGCCAACATGGTGGCCGATGCCTTGAGTAGAAAGTAAGCCAGTATGGGCAGTCTTGCCTATATTCCGGTAGGTGTAAGACCACTAGCTTTGGACGTTCAGACTTTGGCCAATCGATTTGTGAGATTGGACATTTCTGAGCCTAATAAGGTATTAGCTTACACGGTGGCTCATTCTTCATTGTTGGAACGAATACGTGATCGACAGTAGCGACCTGGTGGACTATTCCAGAGAATTGAACTCCCCAAGTGGAAATGGGAACGGATCACTATGGATTTCGTTGTTGCACTTCCGCAGACCCGGAAAAAGTTCGACGCAATCTGGGTCGTTGTTGACAGGCTGACCAAGTCGGCAAATTTCATCCCTGTAGCAGCCTCCTATTCATCTGAGAGGTTAGCCGAGATTTATATTTGGGAGATTTTTCGCCTTCATGGTGTGCCAGTATCTATTATTTCGGATCGGGGTATGCAGTTCGCTTTGCGTTTCTGGAAGGCAGTCCAACGGGAGTTGGGCACCCAGGTTGACTTAAGCACAGCGTTTCATCCTCAGACGGACGGACAGTCCGAATGGACTATTCAGATATTGGAGGATATGCTTCGACCTTGTGTTATTGACTTTGGAGGGTTGTGGGACCAGTTTATTCCATTAGCAGAGTTCGCCTACAATAACAGCTATCAGCCAAGCATTCAGATGGCTCCTTATGAAGCATTATATGGTAGGCGGTGTCGAACTCCGGTTGGGTGGTTTGAGCCGGGAGAGGCTAGGTTGTTAGGCACAGATCTGGTTCAGGAGGCCTTGAACAAGGTCAAAATCATTCAGGAAAGGCTTCATACAGCTCAGTCCAGGCAAAAGAGCTATGCGGATCTTAAGGCACGAGATATGTCTTTTATGGTTGGTGAGCGGGTATTACTCCGGGTGTCGCCTATGAAAGGCGTGATGAGATTTGGGAAGAGGGGCAAGCTTAGCTCTAGGTTCATTGGTCCGTTTGAAATTCTTGATCGAGTGGGGGAGGTGGCTTATAGACTTGCATTGCCGCCAAGCTTATCAGCCGTGCATCCGGCTTTTCATGTGTCCATGCTCCGAAAATATCACGGCGATCCAACTCACGTGCTAGACTTCAGCACCGTTCAGCTGGACAAGGACTTGTCTTATGAGGAGGAACCGGTAGCCATTCTAGACCGGCAAGTCCGTCAGCTGAGATCGAAGAGATTTCCTTCTGTTCGTGTTCAATGGAGAGGTCAGCCACCTGAGGCATCGACTTAGGAGTCCGAGTCCGAGTTCGATATGCGGAGTCGTTATCCTCATCTTTTTCCCGACTCAGGTACTTCTTTATCCTGTCTGTTCGAGGACGAACGGTTGTCTTAGAGGGGGAGAATGTAACGGCCCGATGTGTCGTAGAAACACATATAATACTAATTGTCTAGATTTGGCTTGTTTTAAGTAGAAATCCCTCTTTGTAATTATGCAATTTTAACATTCTTGCGGGGTATTAGGTATAAGAATCTAATAATTAAGAAAAGAGTTCAAAAAGGCAAGTAATGCAGGATATGCGATCGCATTTCTAACATGCGGACCACATATCTTACACGGGCATCGCATACTTGGACAGATTTCTGGGCAAAGGTTCATGTCAGAAATGCTGTCTGAAATGCGGACTGCATTTCAGGAATGCTGATCGCAAATCATGCTGCCTGCATCGCAGAGTGGAACAGAGAACTGGACAAGTTTTATGTCAAAAATGCAGTGAGAAATGCGGACCGCAAATCCCACAGTGAGATCGCAGAATGAGGCAGAGTTTTGGGCCAAATGCCATGTCAGAAATGCGGTCCAAATGCGGACCGCATGTTGAGTTTGCGACCAGAATGCGATCGCATTCTGGACACCTGAACTTTTATTTTGTTCCGAATTTTGACCCACTATAAATAGGAACTAGGAACCCTAACATGCAAAAACCCCCTTATTTCGTTAATTACCTCAGAAACCTCTCAAAAACACCCTCAAACCCCAACAAATCAACCTCCAAATCACCTTGAAAACAACCCCAAAATCCGTGTGAAACATATCAACAATATAGTCATCAACCTCCAATTAAAAACCCAGCTCTTCCCATTTAAACCCACCAACAACCAGCTGCAACTCGTCGTAAGTAGCCCCAATTTAAGCCGAAAGAGAACCGTGGAATCACTCCCTTCAAGCCCCAACATCAATTACAAGAAACCCCACTCTCTAACCCCAAGACCAAGCTCAAATTGCTGCAAATTGTACCAAGATTTCAGCTGAGTTAAGGCACTCTACCAAGTTGTAGCTCGTTAGCCTCGATTGTGTCCACCTGAAGTTCTTGAGCATCCATAAAAGGTTGGGCTCGAAGAATTGATGGAAGTCTAGGAAGTTATTGCAAAGCAAGGTAAGTGTTTGTTCTAACTTTAGCTTGAGGGATTAGAAATCGTGTCTTATTTGTTAAATTGCTACTTGTTGAGAACAACGTATAGGCATGGTGACGAGTGTCTATATGTTGGTGTCACGCATGACCATGGGTCGTATATGGATAACCATTGTGCAACTATTGTTTCGAATTGTTGAATATTATCTTTGATTTGGTATGATGTGTTGCATGTGGGAGCGGGTGGTACGCCTACCACAAGGTTGCTTCATTTTAGTTGTTCCTTTTGGTTATGGTTCTAGTCTTCTTCTATTCGGCATAAAGTTGATGGTTGACTAAACTAGTTGAGTAAGAATGGTTAGGAGTCAAAGGGGTCCAGTGTCAAATTGTGGTTAGTGTTTTAGGAGTCCGTTAGAAGTTTAAGGAGTCCAGTGTCACTTTAGCAAAGTCGTGTCTAGGGTTAATGAAATGATAATTGGGTTGGGAGGTTAGTAGTAGGATTTTGTTTGTAATTGAGTACTGACATTGATTGAGCTAAATAGGAGTCAAGTTTGGTTTGGTTATAGCTGAATTTCCCCCTGGCCAGGATGATTGTTTGGTGTTAGTTGTTCCCTTGCTGGGAAGTTGTTCTGTTGATTTGTTCCCTTACCGGGATTTCTTGTGATTGTCGTGATGACTATGCTGTGGGT
>MCJB01032931.1:41504-65629 GCA_002018475.1 Nicotiana obtusifolia | reverse complement strand
ATGTGATGTATGTGGGAGCAGGTGGCACGCCTGCCACAAGAGGTTACTGTAAGTGGGAATGGGTTGCACGCCTACAACAAGAGGTTACTGGAGGAAAAAGGGTGGATTGTATTACATTTCATTGTATTAAAGGCTGAATTGCAATTTTCTTTCTTATTCATTGATGATTTGTTTCGTTTTATTTGTCTGCTATTCCGATGTATGTTTTCCTTTTCCCCGTTTAAATTGTTTATGTATTTTATCTTCTGCTGTAGATACATATATGCTTAAAATTGCACAGGTTTATCTGGAGTCTGGTCCTAGCCTTGTCACTAACTCGCCGGGGTTAGGCCAGGCACTTACCAGCACATGGGGTCGGTTGTGCTGATACTACACTCTGCACTCTTTTGTGTAGATCCCAGTGCCGCAGGCTTCGAGCAGTAGGAAGCTTCCAGCCTATGATTTTCAGGCGAACCAAGGTAGTTATGCAGACGTCCGCAGATCTTGGAGTCTCCTGTCCATTTCTTGTATCTGTTTCTTCTATGTAGTCCAGAAACAGTATTTTGTTATATTCTTCAGACCCTGTTTGTAGTACTCTTAAATAGTCTGTGAAACTGTGACACCAGATCTTGGGTAGATCGTTGTGGATAGTTTATCGGAGATAGTTGTGTAAAGTATTAACTTTGCTTTTATTTCTCTTGTTTAATTACTGCTTTTCAGTTGATGCATTGTGATATAATGAATTCGTAAATAGAAACGTGGTAGTTAGTCCGATTGACTGGCTTGCCTAGTTTTCACTAGTAGGCGCCATCACGACTCCCGAGGGTGGGAAATCCGGGTCGTGACAAAATGTCAGATGACGTTTCAATGGCTTCAATAGGAAACACTATAGATGAAGAAACCTGTTTGGTATTCCTCCTCCTGTAGAGCCCTTAGATCTTGATCAGTTGATGGATCTTCTCTATCACTGTTCTCTGGTGAATTATCTCCAGAAGAATTTAACTGAATCTTGTATAAAGAGTCTTTATGGTTATCATCTAGAATAAGGTTCTTAATCTTATCCTTGACCTTAGAATCTCTAGCATAATGGCCTACTCTGCCACATTTGTAGCACGCATTAGGCGTATGGGATCTTATTAAATGCTTTCTATGCTTATAAGCTTTTCTTCTCCTATCCTTCTTCTCATATCTCTTATCAGAAGATCCTCTATTCTTCTTTTTATACCTATAAGGTGTCACGACCCTACCCCGAACCCGGTCGTGATGGCGCCTCTCGTGAAGACAAGGCCAGCCAATTCAAACCAAATCTCATTTCTAATCAGTTAATTAACAAGAAAACAATACAAGAATAACTTAAGAACAATCATCTGCGAAAAAACACGGCTAACCATCCCGACTACAGCCCAAATCGGGGTATCACAATGTCATGAGCAACTAATGAATCCTAATAGCAATATTACTAATTACAATATATGGCACAATTTTTGAAGAACATAGGAACAACAAGATGAAAGAGATACGGGGCTGCGGACGCCAACAGCTACCTCGTAGTCTCTGAATCACCTCCTGGACAGGAGAAATCAATACTCCGGGGCGGAACCAACAACGCTTGAATCTGCACACATGGTGCAGGGAGTAATGTGAGTACTTCCAATTCAGTGAGTAATAAGCATAAAGAACGACTGAAAGTAAGAAAACACACAAAGCACAAGGCATTCTATAATGAAGCATTTAAAACATCATTCACAAACAGTAAGTCAGTGAGAAATTAAGTAAAATCTCCTTTCAGCAAGTAAAAACATGTGAAGTAAAAGATCGCCCCTCGGGCTATATATATCAACAAATCCGCCCCTCGGGCAACATCATAAAAACAGTACCAGCCCCTCGGGCTCAAATCTTAGAACAAGATCAGCCCCTCGGGCTATCACATGGAACAACATCAGCCCCTCGGGTTATCACATGGAACAGCATTAGCCCCTCGGGCTATCACATGGAACAACATCAGCCCCTCGGGCTATCACATGAAACAACATCAGCCCCTCGGACTATCACATGAAACAATATAAGCCCCTCGGGCTATAATTCACATCACTATGGGTACCCGCGCTCACTGGGGGTGTACAGACTCCAGGAGGGGCCCCTTACGGCCCAAGCGCATTATCAAGCCACCTCGTGGCACATAAAGTATCTCAGGCCCTCGGCCTCATATGAGTCACAAGCCACCTCGTGGCACATAAAGTATCTCAGGCCCTCAGCCTCAAATTACTAATTAAAACTTCACATCTGGCCCTCGGCCGCACTCAGTTAGAAAAATTATCACAAGCCCCTCAGGCTACAGTAAAATAGTAGTCCTCAGCCCGAAACATCATTTATAATATTGTTTAAGTCTCAAAACTGAGTAAAAGTGGTTGAGTTGTAAAATAGTGAAAACAGCATGACTGAGTTCAAGTAATAAGTCAAAAATAGTGAGGAAATAGTGATAAAGATCCCCGAAGGGTTCAAATAATTGGCACGAAGCCCAAATATGGCAATCAGCCCAAATCATGATAATAACAAGTAATTTTCAATCAAATGCGTAGTAAAATCGTCAATCGGGATGGACCAAGTCACAATCCCTAGTCGTAAACGACCCCATGCTCATCATCGAGCACGTGTCTAACCTCAATATAGCCCTATGATGTGCAAATCCGGGGTTTCAAACCCGCAGAACATCATTTACAATCACTACTCACCTCGAACCAGCTAATTCCCTAGCCCGCGATGCCTTTGCCCTTCGAATTGGCTTCCACGCGCATCGAATCTATCCAAAATCAGAACTAATACGTCACAATACGCTGAGGGAACAAAGCCCAAGCGAAACAATTGAAAAGTATCAAGAAATTACGAAATTAGCAAAACCCGAGCCCTGGGCCCACTTCTCGAAGTTCAGAAATTTTTTAAATCAACGTGTCCCTTACCTCCTAACGAGTTCAACCATACAAAAATTATCGAATTCCGACATTGGTTCGACCTCCGATCTTAAATCTAAACTTAAGGGTTTTTCATAATTTCTCCAACTTAAATCCCAATTAAACACTAAAATAGCGATATACTGGGGTAATTTGACCAAGGTTGAGTCAGGAACACTTACCCCGATGTTTTCCCTTAAAAATCCCCCAAAAGTCGCCTCAAAATTCACTTTAATCCGAACTCTATAGCTCCAAATAGTGCTTAAAAATGGCTGAAATCCCCTCTCTTAAGTATCTGTCCAAGCAGGTCTCCTTTGGATATAGTTTTGAGGTTGATTTTGCTGTGATTTAGGGTGTTTTGGAGGTGTTTTCTCTTAGATGGTACAATAGTGGGTTTTTGCATGGCCAATGGGCACTGGTTTCTATTTATACAGGGTCAAAAATCGGAACAAAAACGCACCAGTCGGGTAAAAAATGCGACCGCATTTTGACCGCATTTTTGACGTTGATTTTTGTTCAGAAATCTGTCTTGCTCTGCGATTTCAATGTACGATATGCGGTTCGCATTTTTGACGTCATTCTTTGCCCAGAAAAATGTCTGGGTTTGCGATCTGTTGTGGGGTTTGCGGCTCGCATACATGGTTTGCGATAGCATATCCCGCTTTGCGATGTCTCTTTACTTTTTTACAAAATTGCAACTTTTGGTTTTTCTGCAACTTTTCCAAGGGCGATATAGTCCGTTTAGCCACCCTAAACTCACCCAAGGCCACTGGGACCCCAAACAACTATGACAACATATCCCATAACGTTATTCGAATTTGTTCTAACCTTCGGAACGCTCAAACAACCTCTCAACACCAAATTCCCGTCGGATTCAAGATTAAGAATTTCAAAATCTTCTAAGTTACTCTTTTAATCAAAAATACAATCAGACCATGTCCGAATGACGAGAAATTTCGCACACACATCCCAAATAATATAACAAAGCATAATAAGGCAGAAATGGGGAAAACAGACCGGTAGCTCATGAGACGACTGGCCGGGTCGTCACATAAGATTCTTTCTGTTATTTCTTGTCTATGAGACTTTTTATTCTTAGGAATGTCTATGGCGAATTGTTCGCAGAATTCTCCTAACTGTTGTCTTTAGTTAAGACGATGTCTCTTGGTTTTCTGGCTTAACTTAATCTCATTACATAGAGCTAGGCCTATTAGGCGTATGAGATCTTATAAAATACTTTCTATGCTTAGAAGCGTTTCTACACTTATCCTTCTTCTCGTATCTTTTATCAGAAATCCTGACGATGCTGTTTGATTTGCTGGCTTAACTTAATCTCGTTACATAGAGCTAAGCCTTTTTGTGTGCATACACTAATAAGCTTTCCATAGGTATAGCTATTATAATCTATAAATTGAATTTATATTGTATCACTTAACGGTTCTAAGGTTGAGACAAAAGAGCCAGGAAGTTCACAGTCCAGGCAATAAACCCTGGTTATGGCAGCATAACCGGTGGTCCTCAAGAACCCATTTTAGCCAGGTAAGCGTGTTGAAGGGTTAAAAAGAGGACCGTGGGTTAGGGTTTGCTTGACAGGACTGTAGCTTGACAGGGCTGGTGTCTCTATAATACCTTCCCTGTAGCTTCGTTGAAGCGATCTGGTTTGAAAATGGTAATTGGTTCTTCAATAATTTTGATAAGAAATTAATACAATTCTTTCAAGATGATTTTTATAATGATATTAGTAGTACAATAAGATAATTACTTTTGTGCCATGGTTTATGTCTAAATATGTTGATGGTTATATTTTCATGCTAGAAAGAGATTATAAACTCAATGGTGGTAAAATTACTAGATCTATATTTTCCCCACAATTATCTTTTCAAATGGGAGAAAAGGATAAAGTAATTTATTATACTTCATTCAAAATTATTTGATGATGATACTAGCAAAAATTACTGCTAGAAATTTGAATATTATGCTCACACAAAATAATTATACTAATATATATATTAGTATTCAGCGTGAACAGATAGTTTCAATTAATGAAAGACTGGACAGATTAATAATAGAAGTCCAGAAAATATCTAGAAAGGATACTACAAAAGGCAAAGCGCAAATTGCTATTGCAAGTATCCAACCACCTCTAGAGGTCAAAGATTTTAAAGCGAAAAGTCTCGAAGACCTGGAGAAATTATTAGATAAAACATTTGGAAAATTTAAAATTAGTCCTTTAAATTTAGAGTACTTACCTGATGAAGAGAGAAAAGTAAAACTCTCCTATGAGATTAATAAAATCTCAGAAATGTTTGCTCGAAAACTGATTCGAAGGATGTTTAATTATCCTAAGCCAACTCCTCAAGATGTACGCATAGAGAAAACTGATGCTACTCATTATTCCAGAACTATAGTGACACAGAAATCTATGACTGGAACTTAGATGGTTTTACTGATCGTCAGATTTATACCCAAAGACATAGAATGCTTATGTATAGCACTATCTGCAAGGTTAATAAGAATTCTGAAAAAACCATTGCTGAAAAGATAGTGTCAAGTTTTATTGGCCAATTAAAAGGCTAGTGGGACAATTATTTAACGAAAAAGAAGCGCGGAGAAATAATGGGAGCTGTAAAAATAAAAGATAATCAGAATTTTCAGAACGCTGTATATTCCTTGGTTCTTAATATTATAGAACATTTCTCATAAAGATGGTCAGACAATAGTGAGACCTTAAGGACCATGATCCAAAATCTTAGATGTAATAAGTTGAAAAATTTTAGATGGCACATGGATGTTTTCTTATCCAGGGTAATGGGATTACCGGAGTGTAATAGCACTCTTTGGAAGTCCAAATTTAATGATGGTCTCCCAACGCTCTTTGCTGAATGAGTTAGAAAAATTTTTCAAGGAACTGCAATGAGTATAGATTATAATAGCTATACCTAGGGAAAGCTTATTAGTGTATGCACACAAGAAGGCTTAGCTCTATGTAAAGAGATTAAGTTAAGCCAGGACTCAAGAAACATCGTCTTAATGAAAGACAACAGTTAGGAGAATTCTACGAACAATTCGCCATAGACATTACTAAGAATAAAAAGTCTCATAGACATAAGAAAGACCCGAAAGAACCTTATAGGTATAAAAAGACGAAAAGATGATCTTCTGATAAGAGATATGAGAAGAAGGATAAGAGAAGAAAAGCATATAAGCATAGAAAGTATTTTATAAGATCCCATATGCCTAATGCATGCTACAAATGTGGCAGAGTAGGCCATTATGCTAGAGATATTAAGGTCAAGGATAATGGACAGTCCGGCCTGGATTTTAAGAGTTTATGTACTCAATGGGCAGATATATCTCCCAAAATTATTGCATTACAAAAAGATAATATCTTTTTTGATGGCATATCAACAATGTATTTTTTCATAGAATTCTCTATTCCATGGATTATGAAATGGGATGTAGAAGTTAGTCAAACCAGGAAAGGATTCCCATGCTTAAACAGAGTTTTTTATATGAAATTCTGGAGCAAATTACTTCAACTAGACCAAACAGGAAAAATTCATGGTCAAGAGATTATTGAAGAAATTAAAAAGAAGATTGTAGCTTATAGCACACAAGAGATTCTATGTGAATATTATGCTCACACAGAATAATTATACTAATATATATATATATATATATATATATATATATATATATATATTAGTATTCTGGGTGAACAGATAGTTTCAATTAATGAAAAATTGGACAGATTAATAATAGAAGTCCAGAAAATATCTACAAAGGATACTACAAAAGGCAAAGCGCATATTGCTAATGCAAGTATCAAACCACCTACTGAGGTCAAAGACTTTAAAGTGAAGAGTCTCGCAGACCGGGAGAATTTATTAGATAAAAAATTTGAAGGATTAAAAATTAGTCCTTTAAATTTAGAGTACTTATCTGATGAAGAGAGAAAAGTAAAACTCTCTGATGAGATTAATAAAATCTCTGAAAAGTTTGCTCGAAAACCGGTTCAAAGGATGTTTTGTTATCCTAGGCCAACTCTTCAAGATGTACTCATAGAGGAACCTGATGCTACTCATTATTCCCAGAACTATAGTGGCACAAAAATGTATGAATAGAACTTAGATGGTTTTACTGATCGTCAGATTTACACCCAAGTACATAGAATGCTTGTGTACAACACTATCTGCAAGGTTAATAAGAATTCTGAAAAACCCATTGCCGAAATGATAGTGGCAGGGTTTACTGGCCAATTAAAAGGCTGGTGGTACAATTATTTAACGAAAAAGCAACACGCATTAATTATGGGAGCTGTAAAAATAGAAGAGAATCAAAATGTTCAAAACGCTGTATATTCCTTGGTTCTTAATATTGGATAACATTGCTCTAAAAGATGGTCAGACAATAGTGAGACCTTAAGGACCATGCTCCAAAATCTTAGATGTAATACGTTGACAAATTTTAGATGGTATAAGGATGTATTCTTATCCAGGGTAATGGAATTACCGGAGTGTAATAGTACTCTCTGAAAGTCCAAATTTATTGATGGGCTTCCAACACTCTTTGTTGAAAGAGATAAAAAAAACTCCCCGAGGAACTGCAATGAGAATAGATTATTATAGCTATACCTATAGAAAGCTTATTAGTGTATGCACACTAGAAGGCTTAGCTCTATGTAATGAGATTAATTTAAGCCTAGAAATCAACAAACAACGTCCAAATGAAAGACAACAGTAAGGAGAATTCTGCGAACAATTCGCCATAGACATTCCTAAGAATAAAAAGTCTCATAGACATAAGAAAGACCAGAAAGAACCCTATAGATATAAAAAGAAGAATAGAGGATCTTCTGATAAGAGATATGAGAAGAAGAATAAGAGAAGAAAAGCTTATAAGCATAGAAAGGATTTTATAAGATCCCATACGCCTAATGCGTGCTACAAATGTGGCAGTGTAGGCTATTATGCTAAAGATTATAAGGTCAAGGATAAGATAAAGAACATTGATATAGATGATAATCTGAAAGACTCTTTACACAAGATTCTGTTAAATTCTTCTCGAGATAATTCCCCAGAGAATAGTGATAGAGAAGATTCATCAACTGATGAAGATCTAAGGGCTCTACAGGAGGAGGAATACCTTCCTTTAGATGATGAATATGGGCTTCTCATGCCAAACAGAATCAAGATCAGTGTTGTAATAACAACACCGATGACGAGTTTTTTAAATATTTATTCGCAATTCAAGGACTTAGAAGTCATTGTTTTGACAAATGATAGTTTACTAGAGCTTTCCGAGTTATTAAAGACCCACAGTGTGACGACCCGGCCAGTCGTCTCATAAGTTACCGCTCCGTCTTCCCCATTTTCTGTCTCATTATGTTTCGTTATCTGTGTTTTACGTAACCAAGTTGAGTAGTTGCATTCAGAGTGAATTTGGCAAGAAATGAGATACTTAGTCTCTTTTAGGAAGGGTTTAAGTTAAAAAAGTCAACCGGATGTTGACTTCTGAGTTAGAGGGCTCGGATGTGAGTTCCCATGGTTCGGTTAGTTTTCGGAGATGATTTTTGACTTAGGAGTGGGATCGGAATTAGTTTTGGAGGTCCGGTGTAGAATTAGAGTTGAATTGGCGAAGTTAGCATTTTGGCAATTTCCGGGTGTTAGGCGAGATTTTGATCCGAGGGTCAGAATGGGATTCCGAAAGTTGCTGTAGCTTCGATATGTGATCTGAGGGTCATTCGAACCGATGTCGGAATTTGATAAATCTTGTATGATTGAACTGGGGGGAAGATAAGGAACCCGTTTAGGTGAAAAATTACTGAATTTAGAAAAGTGGGCCCGCGGCTCGGGTTTTGCTAATTTTTGGATTTTGTTTTTGCGTGGGCTTTGTTCCCTCAACATATTGTGACGTAATTGTTCGGAATATGGATAGATTTGACGCACGTGGAGGCCAATTCGAAGGACAAAGGCGTCGTGGGCTAGGAATTTAGCCAGTTCGAGGTGAGTAGTGATTGTAAATGATGTCCTGAGGGTTTGAAACCCCGAATATGCACATCGTAGTGCTATATTGAAGTGAGGCACACGCTCGATGATGAGCGTGGGGTCGTCTACTACTGGGATTGTGACTTGGTCCGTCCCAATTTATGATTTTTACCGCGTATTTGACTGAAACTTATTTGTTATCATCATGATTTGGCTGATTGCCATATTTGGGCTTCGTGCCAATTATTTGAACCCTTCGGGGATTTTTATCACTGTTTCCTCACTATTTTGATTTATTGCTTGAACTCAGTCATGCTGTTTTCCACTGTTTTACAACTCAGCCACTTTTACTCAGTTTTGAGACTTAAATAATATTTTAATGATGTTTTTGAGCTGAGAACTACTGTTTTACTATGCCCTAGGGGCTTGTGATGCTTTTCTGACTGAGTGCGGCCGATGGCCAGGTGTGAGGTTTTACTGAGTGATGTGAGGCCGAGGGCCTGAGGTACTGTATATACGCCACGAGATGGCTTGATTGATATGAGGCCGAGGGCCTAGATGTATGCCACGAGGTATCTTGATATAGTGCTTGGGCCGTAAAGGGCCCCTCCCGCAGTCTGTACACCCCCAGTGAGCATGGGGAGTTTGGCATACATTCCAGTTGGAGAGAGACCTCTCGCAGTCGATGTCCAGACCTTGGCCAATAGGTTTGTGAGATTAGACATCTCGGAATCCAATCGGGTATTGGCTTGCGTGGTTTCTCGGTCTTCGTTATACGATCACATCAGGGAGTGTCAGTATGACGATCCCCATTTGCTTGTCCTTAGGGACAGAGTTCATCATAATGATGCTAGAGATGTGACAATCGACGATCATGGAGTGTTGCGAATGCAGGGCCGAATTTACGTGCCCCATGTGGATGGGCTTGAGGAGTTGATTCTGGAGGAGGCCCATAGCTCGCGGTATTCCAATCATCCGGGTGCCGCGAAGATGTATCAGGACTTGAGGCAACATTATTGGTGGAGAAGGATGAAAAAAGATATATTGGGATTCGTAGCTCGGTGTCTCAACTGTCAGCAGGTAAAATATGAGCATCAGAGACCGGGTGGCTTGCTTCAGCAGATGGCTATTCCCGAGTGGAAGTGGGAGCGGATTACTATGGACTTTGTTGTTGGACTTCCACGGACTTTGAAGAAGTTCGATGCCATTTGGGTGATTGTGGATCGGGTGACCAAGTCCGCGCACTTCATTCCTGTGTGTACTACCTATTCTTCAGAAAGGTTGGAAAGGATTTATATCCGAGAGATCGTTCGGCTGCATGGTGTTCCTGTTTCTATCATTTCAGATAGAGGTACTCAGTTTACCTCGCAATTTTGGAAAGCCGTGCAGCGAGAATTGGGTACTCAGGTGGAGTTGAGCACAACTTTTCATCCTCAGACGGATAGGCAGTCCGAGTGTAGTATCCAAATATTAGAGGACATGTTGTGTGCATGTGCTATTGATTTCGGAGGCTCATGGGATGAATTTCTACCGCTTGCGGAGTTTGCTTATAACAATAGCTACCAGTCGAGTATCCAGATGGCTTCGTATGAGGCTTTGTATGGGAGGCGGTGTAGATCTCCAGTTGGTTGGTTTGAGCCAGATGGCTTCGGTTAGTTTCTGGAGATGATTTGTGACTTAGGAGTGGGATCGGAATTAGTTTTGGAGGTCCGGTGTAGAATTAGAGTTGAATTGGCGAAGTTAGCATTTTGGCAATTTTCGGGTGTTAAGCGAGATTTTGATCCGAGGGTCAGAATGGGATTCCAAAAGTTGCTGTAGCTTCGATATGTGAATTAGGACTTACGTGTAAAATTTCGGGTCATTCGGACAAAGTTTGGTTGGGTTTAGATCAACAGAGCAATTTAGAGGATTTTAAAATCCTTAGGCTTGAATCCGACTCGAATTGGGCGTTGAGAGGTTGTTTGAGCGTTCTGAAGGTTGGAACAAGTTTGAATGATGTTATGGAGTATGTTGGCGTGTTTGGCTGAGATCCTAAAAGCCTCAGGTGAGTTTTGGGTGGTTAAACGGACTAATTCATCATTGAAAAAGAAAGTTGCAGAAAACCAGGTGTCGAGAATGTGGTCGCATTTCTCAAATGCGGACCGCATATCTCTCCGAGATATCGCAAACCCAGGCAGGTTCATGGGCAAAGTTCATGTCAGAAATGTGGTAGGAAATGCGGACCGCATATCTGACATTGAGACAGAAAACTGAACAAAATTTAACGTCAAGAATGCGGTCGAAAATGCGATCGCAAACCTGAAATGCGGACCGCAAACCATGCTTCATATTGAAATTGCGGTGAATGCTAGGGCCACTTTTGCGGTGGCCACGTCAAGTATGCGGACCGCATATCTGTTCTGCGACAGATATGCGATCGCATATTGGGCCGGACAAGGGTGTTTTTGTCTCGATTCTTGGCCCCTTTATAAACAGAAATCAGTGCCCATTTGCCATGCAAAAGCCATTTTCCGTTACCCACAAAGAGAAACACCTCCAAACACCATAGAATCACAGCAAATCAACCTTAAAATCATATCCAAAGGACATTTTCTTGGACAAATTCTGAAGAGGAGGAGTTTTGACCATCTTGAACATTGTTGGAGCTATAGAACACGGATTGAAGCGAAATCTTGAAGGATTTTTGGAAGATTTTCGAGAGAAACATTGGGGTAAGTGTTCTTAAATCAATCTTGGTCAAATTACCCAAACCTATTGCCATTCTAGTATGTAATTGGTGATTTAAGTTGAGAAAATTGTGGAAAGCCCTTGAGTTTAGATTTTAAGACTTGGAGGTCGAACCGATGTCGGAATCCGATAAATCTTGTATGATTGAACTCGGGGAAAGATAAGGAACCCGTTGAGGTAAAAAATTACTGAATTTTGAAATGTGGGCACGGGGCTCGGGTTTTGCTAAGTTTTGGATTTCTTAGTATTTATTGATTGTTTTCGCGTGGGCTTTGTTCCCTCAACATATTGTGAGGTAATTGTTCTGAATTTGGATAGATTCGACGCACGTGGAGGCCAATTCGAAGGACAAAGGCGTCGTGGGCTAGGGATTTAGCCGGTTCGAGGTGAGTAGTGATTGTAAATGATGTCCTGAGGGTTCGAAACCCTGGATTTGCACATCGTAGTGCTATATTGAAGTGAGGCACACGCTCGATGATGAGCGTGGGGTCGTCTACTACTGGGATTGTCACTTGGTCCGTCCTGATTTATGATTTTTACCGCGTATTTGACTGAAACTTATTTGTTATCATCATGATTTGGGCTGATTGCCATATTTGGCCTTCGTGCCAATTATTTGAACCCTTCCGGGATTTTTATCACTGTTTACTCACTATTTTGACTTATTGCTTGAACTCAGTCATGCTGTTTTCCACTCTTTTACAACTCAGCCACTTTTACTCAATTTTGAGACTTAAATAATATTTTAATGATGTTTTTGGGCTGAGAACTACTGTTTTACTATGCCCGAGGGGCTTGTGATAATTTTCTGACTGATGCGGCCGAGGGCCAGGTGTGAGTTTTTACTGAGTGATGTGAGGCCGAGGGCCTGAGATACTGTATATACGCCACGAGGTGGCTTGATTGATATGAGGCCGAGGGCCTAGATGTATGCCACGAGGTGGCTTGATATAGCGCTTGGGCCGTAAGGGGCCCCTCCCGGAGTCTGTACACCCCTAGTGAGCGCAGGGTACCCAGAGATATTACAGTGTGTAACAATGACAACTGTAGGTTACAGTTGGTAACAATGACAACTGGTAGCCAAAGTTATTACAGTTGGTAACAATGACAACTGTAGGTTACAGTTGGTAACAATGACAACTAGTAACCAGAGATATTACAGTTGGTAACAATGACAACTGTAGGTTACAGTTGGTAACAATGACAACTAGTAACCAGAGATATTACAGTTGGTAACAATGACAACTGGTATCCAGAGATATTACAGTTAGTAACAATGACAACTGTAGGTTCCAGTTGGTAACAATGACAACTGGAAACCAGAGCTGTGAGATTGATACTGAGCCAAAGATATTACAGTTGGTAACAATGACAACTGTAGGTTACAGTTGGTAACAATGGCAACTGGTAACCAGAGCTGGGAAGATTTTTAAATGATTTCTTACTGATTTACTGTTTTCAAATAATGATTTACGGCTTCATTATGCATTGCCTTGTGCTTTACGTATTTCCTTGCTTTCAGTCATTATTTATATGTGCTACTCACTGAGTTGGAAGTACTCACATTACTCCCTGCACCATGTGTGCAGATTCAGGCGTTATTGATTCCGCTCCGAGGCATTGACTAGGATTGTCAGAGCGGTGACTCAGAGACTACGAGGTAGCTGTTGGCGTCCGCAGCCCCGTATCTCTTTATATTGTTATTTCCACTTTCTTCAAACAATTGTGCCAGAGATATTGTAATAGTAATCTTGTTATTAGGATTTCATTAGTTGCTCATGACTTTGTGACACCCCGGTTTCGGGCTGTTGTTGGGATGGTTCACTATGTTTTTTTTTTCCGCAAATGACTGCTATTAAACTGTGGTGTGATGTTCTCTTGTTAAATTTATTGCTTAAAATGAGTTATGGTTCGAAATGGCTCGCCTTGTCTTCACGAGAGGCGCCATCACGACCGGGTTTGGGATTCGGATCGTGACACATAGTTAAGGTCCCAAATAATTGATCAGGTGGATAATATTAAGGATAATATTCCTAAAAACCATGAGATTTAAGAAATTCCTTCTCAAAAGGGACCTTATACAATGTCTAGGATTAAAACGATTTTAGGAGAAAAATCTCAAGCTATTGATAGGCCAACTACTGTTCAAGATTTGAAAGATGAGATTCATAATCTCAAAGGAGAAATCTCAGGCTTAAAGGCTTCTAATATAGCGTTAGACAAGAGAATTATCATATTAGAAAATTCTCATGTGTCTCTAAGCCAGGAATTCAGTACTAATATTACTGAAGAAGGTTTGGATGCTTGTACCTTAAAAAATGGGGTAAAAGATGATTATTTAGGAAATGTAAATATGGCTGGTATTGAGTTTTTATAGAAACTTCCGCTATTTACTACTCAAAAGTTTTTAATAAAAGTTACTCTTTTAATAGATTATAATTTTAAAAAAGATTTTGTTGCTTTATTTGATAGTGGTGCTGATTTAAATTATATTAAAGAAGGAGTAATACCTTCAAGATATTTTCATAAGACTACTCATAGATTAAAAAATGCCAGTGGTCACCAAATGGTATTTCTTATAAAATGCCTAAATCTTATATTTACAGAACAATGTCTGTATCTTAGAAAGTTCTTTTTTGGGTAAAAGATATTCACCAAGACATAATATTAGGAGTCTCCTTTTTCCACCACATAATTCCTTTTACTAATTGGGATACTCATAGTTTCACATGGGATTTTAATGGAAAAGCAATTGCTTTCGAGTTTATAACTCAACCAGTCCAAAAGTTTTTAAATGAGATCATTTCTAATAATATTATTGCAAAGAATAAACAAATTGATTTAAAAAAGAAAAAAAGAGATTTGCAGTCTTACAATTGATCATGATTTAAAAACTCCTAGACCCATTGAAAAAATAGACTTAATAAAGAATCAGTTTGCTTTATAAATTTGTGGAGACCATCCAAATCCATTTTGGAATAGGAAAAGACATATAGTTAGTCTTCCTTATGAAGAGGACATTTCGGGGGATAATATTCTTACTAAAGCTAGACCTTGCCAAATGAATTCAGAATATTTGAAATTATTTTTAAAAAAAATTGATTCTTTGCTGCAGAAAGGTCTTATAAGGCCTTCAAGGTCTAAATGGTCTTGTGTTGTTTTATATGTTAATAAACATGCTGACCAGGAACGAGGAGTTCCAATGTTAGTTATTAATTATATATCCCTTAATAAAGCTTTAATATGGATAAGATATCCAATCCCTAATAAAAAAGATTTATTTGATAGATTACATGATGCCATAATATTTTCAAAATTTAATTTGAAATCTGGTTATTGGCAAATTGAGATATCTGAGTTAGAAAGATATAAAACTGCTTTTAATGTCCCAGTGGGTCAATAAGAATGGAATATTATGCAATTCGGTTTAAAAATACCCCTTCTGAATTTCAGAAAATTATGAATGATATTTTCGTACCTTATACAAAATTTATAATTGTTTATATTGATGATAATTTAGTATTTTCAAAAGATATTGAGATTCTGTGACGACCCGGCTAGTCGTCTCGTGAGTTACCGCTCCATTTCCCCCATTTCTGCTTCATTATGCTTCGTTATCCGTGTTTTATGTGATCGAGTATATTAGTTTGCGTTCGGAGTGGGTTTGGTAAGAAATGAGACACTCAGTCTCTTTTAAGAAGGTTTAAGTTGGAAAAGTCAACCAGATGTTGACTTATGAGTTAGTGGGCTCGGATGTGAGTTCCGATGGTTCGGTTAGCTTCGGGAGGTGAATTATGACTTAGGATTGTGATCGGAATTGGTTTTGGAGGTCCGGTGTAGAATTAGTCTTGAATTGGTAGAGTTAGTATTTTGGCGATTTCCGGTTGTTAGGCGAGATTTTGATCCGAGGGTTGGAATGAAATTTCGAGAGTTGCTATAGCTTCATATGGTGATTTCGGACTTAGGCGTACGTCCGGATTTGAAATTGGAAGCCCGTAGCACAATTCAACTCATTTTGGCAAATGTTGGAAAATGGAAGATTTTTGGAAAGTTTGACCGAGGAGTTGACTTTTTGATATCGGGGTCGGAATCCAGTTCCGAAAATATACATAGGTCCGTTATATCATTTATGACTTGTGTGTAAAATTTGAGGTTAATCAGACTCGATTTGATATGTTTCGGCATCGAATGTAGAAGTTGGAATTTATTAGTTTCATTAGGCTCGAATCCGACGCGAATTTGGCGTTGAGAGGTTGTTTTGAGCATTCCGAAGGTTGGAACAACTTTGAATAATGTTATGGGGTATGTTGGCGTGTTTTGGTCGAGGTTCCAGTGGCCTCGGGTGAGTTTGGGGTGGTTAAGCGGACCATTTCATCGTTGGAAAGGAAAATCTGCAGAAATGTCAGAAATGCTGTCCAAAATGCGGACAACATGTTGATTATGCTACGCGAAATGCTATCGCAAAGTGTAACAGATTTCTGGGCCGAAATCAATGTTAGAAATGCTGTCCAAAATGCGGACAGCATGTTGATTATGCTACGTGAAATGCTATAGCAAAGTGTAACAGATTTCTGGGCCAAAATCAACGTCAGAGATGCTGTCCAAAATGCGGACAGCATGTTGATTATGCTACGAAGAATGCTATAGCATTTTCAAAACCCATTTGCTATCCAAAACCCATTTTCGTTACCCACAAAGAGAAATACCTCCAAACAGCATAAAATCACAACAAATCAACCTCAAAACTATATCCAAAGGAGATTTTCTTGGGTAAATTCTTAAAAGAAGGAGTTTGGCCATCTTGAATATAGTTGGAGCCATAGAACTTGGATTGCGACTAATATTTAAGGGATTTTTGGAAGATTTTCAAGGGAAACGTCGGGGTAAGTGTTCCTAACTAAATCTTGGTCAAATTACCCAAATCTATTGCCATTCTAGTATGTAATTGGTGATAGAGAAAATTGTGGAAAACCCTTAAGTTTAGATTTTAATACTTGGAGGTCGAACCGATGTCGGAATTCGATAAATCTTGTATGGTTGAACTCGTGGGAAGATAAGGAACCCGTTGAGTTGAAAAATTACTGAATTTTGAGAAATGGGCCCGGGGCTCGAGTTTTGCCAATTTTGGGATTTCTTAGTATTTATTGATTGTTTTCGCATGGGCTTTGTTACCCCTGCATATTGTGACATATTAGTTCTAATTTTGGATAGATTCGACGCGCGTGGAGGCCAACTCAAAGGGCAAAGGTGTCGCGGGCTAAGAATTTAGCCGGTTCGAGGTGAGTGGTGATTGTAAATGATATTCTGAGGGTTTGAAAACCCGGATTGCACATCGTAGTGCTATATTAAGGTGAGGCATGCGCTCGATGATGAGCGTGGGGTGGTTTACTACTGGGGATTGTGACTTAGTCCGTCCCGATTGATGATTTTACTACATATTTGGTCGAAACTTATTTGATATCATCATTTTTACTCAGTTTTGAGATTTAAATGACATTTTAAATGATATAAATGGAGCGGGTGGCACGCCGCCACGGATATGATATAAATGGACCGGGTGGCACACTGCCACGGGATTTGATATGAATGGATCGGGTGGCACGCCGCCACGGAATATGATAAAAATGGATCGGGTGGCACGCCGCCACAGATATTATATAAATGGATCGGGTGGTGAGCCGCCACGGGATCGGGTGGCGCGCCGCCACGGGATCGGGTGGCGCGCCGCCACGAAATATGATATTGCGCTTGGGCCATAAGGGGCCCCTCCCGGAGTTTGCACACCCCCAGCGAGTGCAAAGTACCCAGTGATGTTACAGTTGGTAACAATGGCAACTGGTAACTAGAGCTGGGGAGATGATTATGGAGATATAGCCCAGTGATGTTACAGTTGGTAACAATGGCAACCCAGTGATGTTACAGTTGGTAGCAATGGCAACTGGTAACTAGAGCTTGGGAGATGATTATGGAAATATAGCCAGTGATGTTACAGTTGGTAACAATGGAAACTGGTAACTAGAGCTGGGGAGATGATACTGTTTTCAAAGTGATATTGCCCGAGGGGCGTGATTTGATTTTTAAATGATACTGAGCCCAGGGATGTTACAGTTGGTAACAATGGCAACTACTAACTAGCGCTGGGAAGTTTTTTCTTGATTTCTCACTGATTTACTGTTTTCAAATAATGTTTTACTGCTTCATTATGCATTGCCTTGTGCTTTACGTGTTTCCTTATTCTCAGTCATTATTTATATGTATTACTCACTGAGTTGGATGTACTCACATTACTCCTTGCACCATGTGTGCAGATTCAGGCGTTATGGATTCCGCTCCGAGGCATTGACTACGACTGTCAGAGCGGTGACTCAGATACTAGGAGGTAGTTGTTGGCGTCCGCAGCCCCGTATCTCTTTTACCTTGTTGTTTCCACTTTCTCTAACTAATTGTGCCAGAGATATTGTAATAGAAAATTTTGTTATTAGGATTTCATTAGTTGCTCATGACTTTGTGACACTCCGGTTTGGGTTGTAGTCGGGTTGGTTCACTATGTTTTTCCGTAAATGACTGCTATTAAACTATGTTGTGTTGTTCTCTTGTTAAATTAACTTCTTAAAATGAGATATGGTTCGAATTGGCTGGCCTTGTCTTCACGAGAGGCGCCATCACGACCGGGTTTGGGATTTGGGTCATGACACCCGAGGGTCTTGTGATGATTTTCTGACTGAGTGCGGCCGAGGGCCAGATGTGAGGATATACTGAGTGATATGAGGCCGAGGGCCTGAGATAATTTATATACGCCATGAGGTGGCTTGAATGATATGAGGCCGAGGGCCTAGATTTGATGCCACGAGGTGGCTTGAGATTGCGCTTGGGCCATAAGAGGCCCCTCCCGGAGTCTGTACACCCCAAGTGAGCGCGGGTACCCATTGTATGTGAGATATAGCTCGAGGGGCTAATATTGTACTATGTGATAGCCCGAGGGGCTGGTATTGTTCTTCGATATTGTGCCGAGGGGCGGATTTGTTGATACTGAGCCCGAGAGGCGATCTTCTATCATTTTTTTTGCTTCACATTATTTACCTAAAAAATTACATGTTTTACCTGTTGAAAGGAGATTTTACTTGATTTCTCACTGATTTACTATTTTCAAATGATGTTTTACTACTTCATTATAGAATGCCTTGTTCTTTACGTGCTTTCTTACTTTCAGTCATTATTTATATTTATTACTCACTGGGTCGGAGTACTCACATTACTCCCTGCACCATGTGTGCAGATTCAAGCGTTGTTGGTTCCGCTCCGGAGTGCTGACTCCTCCCGTCCAGGCGGTGATTCAGAGACTACGAGGTAGCTGTTGGCGTCCGCAGCCCCATATCTCCCTTATCTTATTGTTTCTTTGTTCTTCAAGCAGTTGTGCCAGATATTGTACTTAGTAGACTTGTATCAGGATCCATAGTTGCTCATGACTTGTGACACCTCGGTTCGGGCTGTGTCGGGATGGTTTCTATTATGGTTAGCTATATTTCTGCAAATTATTTCTATTAAATCATGCTTATATTATTTTCATGTTAATTAACTGCTTAAAAAGAGATGTTGGTTAAATTGGTTGGCCTTGTCTTCACGAGAGGCGCCATCACGATCGGGTTCCGGGTTAGGGTCGTGACAGATTCATTTTAAACATTTGGATCTTTTTAGAAAAATCATAATTCAAAAAGGTTTAGTCATCTCTAATCCGAAGATGGCCCTTTTTCAGACTAATATAAGATTCTTAGGTCATAAAATTCTGAATGGAAGAATAATTTCGATCCAAAGGAGCATTGAATTTGCATCCAAATTCCCTGTTGTCATAACTGATAAAACTCAACCCCAAAGGTTTTTAGGTAGCCTTAGTTATATTTCTTCGTTCATAAAGGACCTAGCTGAGGATACTTCAATTCTTTTTGAAAGATTAAAGAAAAATCCGAAAGCATGTTCTAATAATCATACAACAGCAGTCAGGCTAATCAAACAGAAGGTTAATAACCTTCCACGTCTTACACTAGCTAATCCAAGTTGGGCAAAAGTAGTTGAAACTGATGCCTATTGGATTTGGTGGAATATTAAAATAATATTCTCCGACTAATAAGCAAGAATATCTTATTCAATTCTATTCGGGAAAATGAAATAATTCCCAAAAGAATTATGCTACTGTGGCTAAGGAAATCCTTGTTATAATAAAATGTGAATTAAAATTTCAGACTGATTTATATAATCAGAAGTTTTTAATAAAAACTGACTTCCAAGCAGCAAGATTTATCTTTAATAAAGATTGTAAACATGATGTTTCTAAAAAGATATTTGCAAGATGACAAGCCTTGTTAGCTCCATTTGATTTTGAGACTATTTTTAAAAAAAGGGGATAGATAATAGTCTCCCTGACTTTCTTACTAGAGAATTTTTGAGTTAATAACTCTTTTAATCTTTTGACTAAATATGAAACCTGCATATAGGTCTCCTCGAGGGGGGGACGAGGAAGAAAAGCGGAATCTTCCTATGGCAGAGAAAATATCCTAGCCCAGATAGGAAATCAGCAGCTAATAGTTGTCAATATCGCAGAAACATCAGGTCTTAATACAGACCACCTAATGTACAAAGAATTTTTGGATTTTATGAAATCCAAACAAGGCACAAACAACGATCCTCCATCATATTCCTCCGCATTGGCAAATGATAGCCATGATAAATGAGGTTTATAACCAGAAAGGGCAACAATAGTTAATAATTCTTTTAGAATAGTCCGACCCAAAATGGAAGGATAACCCTTGGCAAATCATGACCAGATATTTTGATACAGCATCATATGCTACCACTGCTCATAAATACATGATGAATTATGAGCTAATCCTTTCATCTACTGGTTCAGTTGAAATTCAGCATTTTTATCCAGCTAAAGAAAGAGAATTTATAGTTTCTCTAAGATTATTATAAAGAAGATAATAGCCTCAGATGAATGAGGAATTAGTCCATTAAAGCAAAGAGAATATACTCGTCTAGAAGAGAAAGTCTTGGTAAAGTTCATTTGCTGGGATTATAGCGAAAGTTTTTATAAAACTTTCTTATATGAAAAGCCTAAAAGGAAACACTCTTGGTTCATAAAATTATATTCCCATTTGGTTGAACAACAGATACCAAATTGTTTCTGTAAATGGTGGATATGATATGGTCCATCTTTGAAAATTCTACCACGAATTTTTAAGAGTGTATATACTCAATGGGTAGATAAATCTCCCGAAATTATTGCATTACAAAAGATATCACCTTTTTCTGATGGCATAGCAACAATTTATCTTTTTATAGAATTCTCTATTCCATAGATTATGAAATGGGATGCAGAAATCAGTCAAACCAGGGAAGGATCCCATGCTTAAACAGAGTTTGTTATACAAAATTTTGGAGAAAATTACATCAATTTGACCAAACAGAAAGAATTCAAGGTCAAGAGATTATTGAAGAAATTAAAAAGAAGATTGAAACTTATAGCACGCAAGAAAAGACGACCAATGTCGAAATGGAAGAATTGAGTCCATTCCAGCAAGTTACTAGATTACTTCAGATGAAAAAAGGAGCTATCTCTAAAAGGGGAATTATTGCGTCCTATTTTGAAGAAATAAAAAGAGATCTATTAAGAAATTTTGAAGTTGAAATGTCAGATGATGTTTCAATGGATTCAAAAGGAAACACTACAGATGAAGAAACCTGTTTGGTATTCCTCCTCCTGTAGAGCCCTTAGATCTTCATCAGTTGATGAATCTTCTCTATCACTATTCTCTGGTGAATTATCATGAGAACGGTTTAATAGAATCTTGTATAAAGAGTCCTTAAGATTATCATCTAGATCAAGGTTCTTAACTTCTTCTCATATCTCTTATCAAAAGATCCCGACGATGTTTCTTGATTTCCTGGCTTAACTTAATCTCATTACATAGAGCTAAGCCTTCTTTTGTGCATACACCAATAAGCTTTCCATAGGTACAGCTATTATAATCTATAAAATAATTTTATATTATATCACCCCACGGTTCTAAGGTTGAGACTAAAGAACTCAGACAGTTCACAGTCCAGGGAATAAACCCTAGTTATGGCATCATAATCGGTGGTCCTCAAGAACCCGTTTTAGCCAGGTGAGAGTGTTGAAGGATTAAAAAGAGGACAGTGGTTTAGGGTTTGCTTAAGAGTATTGTAGCTTGACAGGCTGGTGTCTCCGTAAAACCTTCCATGTAGCTCCGTTGAAGCGATCCGGTCTGAAAATGGTAATTGGTTCTTTGATAATTTTGATAAGAAACTAATAAAATTCTTTCAAGATGATCTTTATAATGATATTAGTAGTCACAATAAGATAACTGCTTTTGTGGCATGATTTATGTCTAAATATGTTGATGGTTATATTTTCATGCTAGAAAGTGATTATAAACTCAATGGTGGTGAAATTACAAGATCTGTATTTTCCCCACAAATATCTTTCCAAATGGGAGAAAAGGATAAAATAATTTATTATACTGCATTTTCAAAATTATTTGATGATGATACTGGCAAAATTACTGCTAGAAATTTGAATACTATGCTCACACAGAATAATTATATATATATATATATATATATATATATATATATTAGTATTCTTGATGAACAGATAGTTTCAATTAATGAAAGACTGGACAGATTAATAATAGAAGTCAAGAAAATATCTAGAAAGGGTACTACAAAAGGCAAAGAGCAAATTGCTACTACAAATATCCAACCACTTCCTGATGTCAAAGACTTTAAAGTAAAGAGTCTCGAAGACCTGGAGAATTTATTAGATAAGAAATTTGAAGGATTTCAAATTAGTCCTTTAAATTTAGAGTACTTATCTGACGAAGAGAAAAAAGTAAAACTCTCTGATGAGAATAGTAAAATCTCAAAAAAGTTTGCTCGAAAACCGATTCGAAGGATATTTTATTATCCTAGACCAACTCCTCAAGATGTACTCAGAGGAACCTGATGCTACTCATTATTCCCAGATCTATAGTAGCACAGAAATCTATGAATGGAACTTAGATGGTTTTACCAATTGTCAGATTTATACCCAAGCACATAGAATGCTTATGTACAGCACTATTTGCGATGTTAATAAGAATTCTGAAAAAATCATTGCTGAAATGATAGTGGCATGTTTTACTGGACAATTAAAATGCTGGTGGGACAACTCCTTAACGGAAAAGCAGAGCGCAGAAATTATGGGAGCTGTAAAACTAGAAGATAGTCAGAATGTTCAAAACGTCGTATATTTCTTGGTTCTTAATATTATTGAACATTTCTCTAAAAGATGGTCAGACAATAGTGAGACCTTAAGGACCATGCTCCAAAATCTTAGATGTAATACGCTGACAAATTTTAGATGGTATATTGATGTTTTCTTATCTAGGGTAATAGAATTATCAGAGTTTAATAGCACTCTCTGGAAGTCAAAATTTATTGAGGGGCTCCCAACACACTTTGCTGAAAGAGTTAGGAAAACTTTTCGAGGAACTGCAATGAGCATAGATTATAATAGCTATACCTATGGAAAGCTTATTAGTTTATGCACACAAGAAGGCTTAGCTCTAATTAATGAGATTAAGTGTCACGACCCCAAATCTCCCTCCCTCGGGAGTCGTGATGGCCCGTACTAATGGGAGCTAGGCCAGCCGATAATTAAACTCATTAATTACATTAACATTCATACTTAATTGCTCGCAAAATCATAAACATAAATGTTAACATGTGGAAATATTATATATACATCGCCTTCCCTTTACAAAAATCTACCCAAGAACTGGTGTCACAGTGTTCACAGACAGTCTAAGAGTTACTACACACAAAGGTCTTGAAAGAAATATCCAAAATGCTATTTCCGAACTACATGGAAATAGAGACAAAAGTATGGGCAGATGACGTCAAGAGCTGCGAACGGCTGCAGTCCTACCTTGAGTCGCCTGGAAGGTCGCGCCAAAATCTGAAAGTCCGCCTTACTTACTGTCCGACACCTGCTGCGCCGGTATCTGCACAAAAGTGCAGAGTGTAGTATCAGCACAACCGACCCCATGTGCTGGTAAGTGCCTGGCCTAACCCCGGCGAGGTAGTGACGAGGCTAGACCGAACTCCAGATAAACCTGTTGAACATAACATATGCATATATATATATACCTATACACTACTACAATTAGCAACTAAACATGGATAAAATAAACAGATAAGGAAGTAAATAAACATACGTATTTCAATATTAAATAACTGAATTTAACAAATTATTGCAATATAAAACACAATTCATCTTGTGACAAGTGTGGCACCGGCTACGGTCTCTCCACCTATACATGTCACCATAATCACAATATCTCGTGGCAGGCGTGCCACCCACTCCCCCATATACATCATTCCTGTGGTAGGCGTACCACCCGCTCCCCCATATACATGTCTCGTGGCA
>MCJB01032931.1:0-32483 GCA_002018475.1 Nicotiana obtusifolia | reverse complement strand
TATCATCCGGCAATTAGGAACATATTTATCTTTTGCATTTCAGCAATATCATGAATATCATGCAACAATGATGACATCAATATACAATAATCATCAACAAATGACTCACGGTCATGTTTGACACCAAGGTATGGGTACTCGTCACCTTACCTATACGATTTTCTCATAGAAAAGCAATTTAGCATATAGCACATAGTACCTAATCCCTCGAGCTAAGGTTAAGACGGACACTTACCTTGCTCGGCAACAATTTCAAGGTTTCAATAAACCGTAGCCTTGACACCTTGCGTCCAAAGGCTCCACATCTATTCATAAACAATTCATCATATTCAATACCCACAATGGAAACCCATTTCCATTTAAATTTATAAGATTTACGGGTAAATTCCCGAAATTGACTCAAGGTCAATAGTGGGGCCCATTCATCGAAATCATTCGAATTTCATAAAATGCAATTACCCATTACAATGTGGGTCTATACATCTTAAATTCATCAAAATCCGTCATCCTATTGACCTAAATCATCAATTTCATATTTTCAGAAATTGAGAAGAACCCTAGGTTCTTCTCTTTCACAAATTCGTGAATTTACAATGGGATTAAGCATGGAAAACAATAATCTAAGAGGGATTTTAGGGTATAGAACACTTACCCGTTGTTTCAATTGAGAGTCCCTCTCTATTTGGTTCAAACTTCACTTTAGTCTTCTTCTCAAATAGCCCCAATTGCTTCTAAGGTAGTACAACCCCTTTTCTTGCAAGATTAATCATGAAATCTTGATTGCATGTGTGTTTTGGGGTTGATTTCTAATGATTCTTTATGTTTGAAGAAGCTTTTGTTCGTGGGTATTGAGATATATGTTTCAGATGTACGCAAATGGACCCTAGGTCCTATTTATATTAGTTGAAAAAAATCGGGCAAAATGTACTCGTCCAGGCCAAATTCACGACCCCTTATGTCCATTTCGCGGTTCGCACTCCTCTTTCGCGGACCGCGAAGTCACCGCGAAATGGCCAGGCAATTTGCCCATGCCTTCTGTCCGTGTTCGCGACCCCTCAGCCCTCTTTCGCGATCCGCCGTTCCAATTCGCGAACCGCGAATTGGCCGCGAACGACCCCTCTCCCTTTCTGTTCTGTTTCGCGATGGCTTTGGCCAGCTTCGCGGCTCGCATAGCCAAAACGCGGGCCGCTTTTTGGCCGCGAATCCTTGGCCCTCAGCTGATCAGATTCCTTATTTTACGAAAATAAGTCTAACTTTTTCATACGAAGTCCGATTTGGACGATTCTTTTTGCTACGGCTTTGTAATTTCAATATGGAGCTACTTCATCAAACAAAATTGAGTTTGGAGGTCATTTACTAATTTTAATATCAATTAAACCAGAAACGCAATGTTTGTCGCTTCATGAAGCGACGAACTAAGTCCCGTTAACGATCCGATATCCATCCGAGACCCTCGGGACTTCATCTGAACATGCACACATGTTCTATAACCTCATTCAAACTTGCTCCAATCACTGGAACACAAAAACGAACATCGTTTTATCAATTTTGCTTTGAAAGCAATACTATGAACTCTAAGGTTCCTCAAATCGATCCTTCGATCCGAACTCGACCAAACGGTGTCCGAATGGTCTGAAAATTTGCACGCAAGTCCAAAATTACATAAGGAACCTACAGCAACTTTCGGAATTTCATTCCGACTTCCGGATCAAAATTCGACCTATCAACCGGTAATCCGAACTTCCTCGACTCAAGTCTATTATTGTTCGAGGTCTATCAAATATATTCCGGTCACTCGTCTAAGTCATATATTCCCTCCCGAAGCTAGTCAGTCGTCGGATTTCAGATTCGAGCCTTCTAACTCAAAAGTCAATCTCGTGGTTGACTTTAGCGACTTAGACTTTCTTAAATGAGACCATGTGTCTCATTTCTTTTTAATTCACTTCAAGTACATTTTACTCGATTTAAATCTCACACTACATAATAAATGGAATAATTCGGGGCAATAAAGTGAGTCATCACATTAAGTTAAGCCAGGAAATCAAGAAACATCGTCTTAATGAAAGACAACAGTTAGGAGAATTAAGCGGACAATTCACCATGGACATTCCTAAGAATAAAAAGTCTCATAGTCATAAGAAAGACCAGAACGAACCTTATAGGTGTAAAAAGAAGAATAGAGGATCTTCTGATAAGAGATATGAGAATAAGGATAAGAGAAGGAAAACTTATAAGCATAGAAAGGATTTTATAAGATCCCATACGCCTAATGCGTGCTACAAATGTGGCAGAGTAGGCCATTATGCTGGAGATTGTAAGGTCAAGGACAAGATTAAGAACCTTGATCTAGATGATAATCTTAAAGACTCTTTATACAAGATTCTGTTAAATTCTTCTTGGGGTAATTCACCAGAGAATAGTGATAGAGAAGATTCATCAACTAATGAAGATCTAAGGGCTCTACAGGAGGAGGAATACCTTCCTTCAAATGATGAATGTGGACCCTGCAAACAGAATCAAGATCAGTGTTGTAATAACAACACAGATGATGAGTTTTTTTTATATTTATTCCCAATTCAAGGACTTAGAAGTCAATGTCCCGACAAATGATAGTTTACTAGAGCTTCTCAGGGTTATTAAAGACCTAGAATTAAGGTCCAGATAATTGATCAGGGGGACAATATTAAGGATAATATTCCTAAAAACCCTGAGATTGAAGAAATTCCTTCTCAAAAGGGATCTTATACAATGTCTGAGATTAAAGGATTTTAAGAGAAAAATTCCAAGCTATTGATAGGCCAACTACTCTTCAAGATTTGAAAGATGAGAATCGTAATCTCAAAGGAGAAATCTCAGGCTTAAAGGCTTCTAATATAGCCTTAGCCAAGAGAATTATCAGATTAGAAAATGCTTATATGTCTACAAGCTAGGAATCAATATTAATATTACTGAAGAAGGTTTGGATGTTTGTACCTCAAAAAAAGGGGTAAAATAAGATTTTCTAATAAATTTAAATATGGCTAGTAATGAGTTTTTACAGAAACTTCAGCTATTTACTACTCAAAAGGTTTTAAAAAAAGTTACTCTTTTAATAGATTATAATTTTAAAAAAGAGTGTGTTACTTTATTTCATAGTGGTGCTGATTTAAATTGTATTAAAGGAGTAATACCTTCAAGATATTTTTCATAAGACTACTCATAGATTAAAAAATGCCAGCGGTCAGCAAATAGGTATTTCTTATAAAATACCTAAAGCTTATATTTACCAGAATAATGTCTCTATACCAGAAAGTTTTATTTTGGTAAAAGATATTCACCAAGACATAATATTAGGAGTCCAATTTTTCCACCATATAATTCCTTTTACTCATTGGGATACTCATAGTTTCATAGGGACTTTAATGGAAAAACAATTACTTTCGAGTTTATAACTCAACCAGGCAAAGGTTTTTAAATGAGTCATTTCTAATAATATTATTGCAAAGAATATATAATTTGATTTTTTTTAAAAAGTGAGATTTGCAGTTTTATAATTGAATAGGATTTAAAAACTCCTAAACTCATTGAAAAAATTAATTTAATAAAGGATCAGTTTTCCTTACAAATTTGTGGAGACCATCCAAATCAATTTTGGAATAGAAAAAGTCATATAGTTGGTCTTCCTCATGAAGAAGACTTTTCGGAGGATAATATTCCTACTATAGCTAGACTTTGCCAAATGCATTCAGAATATTTGGTATTATGCAAAAAAGAAATTTATTCTTTGCTGCAGAAAGGTCTTATAAGGCCTTCAAGGTCTAAATGGTCCTGTACTGCTCTTTATGTTAATAAACATGCTGAACAGGAACGAGGAGTTCCAAAGTTAGTTATAAATTATAAACCCCTTAATAAAGCTTTAAAGTGGATTAGATATACAATCTCGAATAAAAAAAAAATTATTGGATAGATTACATGATGCCATAATATTTTCAAAATTTGATTTGAAATCTGATTATTGGCAAATTGAGATATCTGAGTTAGATAGATATAAAACTGCTTTCAATGTCCCAATGGGTCAATATGAATGGAATGTTATGCCATTCAGTTTAAAAAATTCCCTTTCTGAATTTCAGAAAATTATGAATGATATTTTCATACTTTATACAAATTCTATAATTGTTTATATTGATGATATTTTAGTATATCAAAAAATATTGAGATTCATTTTAAACATTTGGATCTTTTTGGAAAAATCATAATTCAAAATGTTTTAGTCATATCTAAACCAAAGATGACCATTTTTCAGATTAATATAAGATTCATAGGTCACAATATTTAGAATGGAAGAATAGTTCTGATCCAAAGGAGCATTGAATTTGGATCCAAATTCCGTGATATCATAACTGATAAAACTCAGCTCCAAAGGTTTTCAAGAAGCCTTAATTATATTTCTTCTTTCATAAAGGACCTATCTAAGGATACTTCTATTATTTTCGAAAGATTAAAGAAAAATCCGAAAGCCTGGACTAGTAATCATACTACATCAGTCAAGCTAATTAAGTTGAATGTTAATAACCTTTCATGTCTTACACTTGCTAATCCAAGTTGGGCAAAAGTAGTTGAAACTGAGCAAGAATATCTTGTTCAATTTCTATTCGAGGAAATTGAATAATTCCCAAAAGAATTATGCTACTGTGGCTAAGGAAATCCTTGCTATCATAAAAAGTGTATTATAATTTCAGATTGATTTATATAATCAGAAGTTTTTATTAAAAACTAACTACCAAGCAACAAGATTTATCTTTAATAAAGGTTTTAAACATGATGTTTCTAAACAGATGTTTGCAAGATGGCAAGCTGTTAGCTCTATTTGCTAAATTGCTCCATCTTGAGGACAACGTACAGGCATGGTGACGGGTGTCTATATGTTGGTGTCACACATGACCGTGGGTCGTATATGGTTAATCGTTGTGTGACTATGGTTCCAAATTGTTGAATGTTTTCCTTGAATTGTTATGATGTGTTGCATGGGGGAGCGGGTGGCACGCCTGCCACAAGGTGTTGTGAATTGAGGGCGGGTGGTACGCCTACCACAAAGTTTCTTCTATTCAGCATAAAGTTGATGGTCAACTAGATTAGTTGAGTAAGAATTCTTAGGAGTTGAAGAGGTCCGGTGTCAAAATTGTGGGTAGTGTTTTAGGAGTCCGTTAGAAGTTTAAAGGGTCCAGTGTCACATTAGTAAAGTCGTGTCTAGAGTCAACGAAATGATAATTGGGTTGGGAGGTTAGTTGTAGGATATTGACTGTAATTAAGTACTGGCATTGATTGAGCTAAATAGACGTCAAGTTTGGTTTGGTTATAGCTGAATTTCCCCTGGCCAGGATGATTGTGTTGCTATTATTTGTTCCCTTGCTGGGAAGTTGTCATGTTGATTTGATCCCTTGCTGGGACTTCTTGTGATTGTTGTGATGATGTAAGTGGGAGCGGGTGGCACGGCTGCCACGAGATATTATGAAAGTGGGAGCGGGTGGTATGCCTACCACAGTAAAAATTTTAAGTGGGAGCGGGTGGCACGCCTGCCACGCCTGCCACGCCTGCCACGAGATATTATGAAAGTGGGAGTGGGTGGTACACCTACCACAGTATATATTGTAAGTGGGAGCGGGTGGCACGCCTACCACAAGAGGTTACTGTAAGTGGGAACGGGTTACACTCCTGCAACAAGAGGTTACTGTAAGTGGGAGCGGGTGGCACGCCTGCCACGAGATGTGATGTATGTGGGAGTGGGTGGCACTCCTGCCACAAGAGGTTACTGTAAGTGGGAACAGGTTGCACGCCTGCAAGAAGAGGTTACTGGAGGAAAAAGGGTGGATTGCATTTCATTTCGTTTGTGTTAATAGCTGAATTGCAGTTTTCCTTCTTACTCTTTGATGATTCCTTTTGTTTTATTTGTCTGCTATTCCGATGTATGTTTTCTTTTTCCCCGTTTAAATTGTTTATGTATTTTATCTTCTGCTGTAGATATATATATGCTCAAAATTGCATAGGTTTATCTGGAGTTTGTTCTTAGCCTCGTCACTACCTCGCTGGGGTTAGGTCAGGCACTTACCAGCACATGGGGTCGGTTGTGCTGATACTACACTCTGCACTCTTTTGTGCAGATCTCAGTGCCGCAGGCTATGAATAGTAGGAAGCTTCCAGCCTTTAATTTTCAGGTGACCCAAGGTAGTTCTGCAGACGTCCGCGGATCTTGGAGTCCCCTATCCATTCCTTGTATCTATTTCTTCTACGTAGTCCAGAAACAACATTTTGTTATATTCTTCAGACCCTGTTTGTAGTACTCTTAAATAGTTTGTGAAACTGTGACACCAGATCTTGGATAGACCGTTGTGGATAGTTTATTGGCGATAGTTGCGTAAAGTATTAACTTTGTGTTTATTTCGCTTGTTGAATTACTACTTTTCAGTTGATGCATTTGTGATGTAATGAATTCGTAAATAGAAACGTGGTAATTAGTCTGATTGACTGGCTTGCCTAGCTTTCACTAGTAGGCGCCATCACGACGCCCGAGGGTGAAAAATCCGGGTCGTGACAGGTTGGTATCAGAGCCCTAGGTTTACATAGGCCTCACAGTTCACAGACAAACTTGGTAGAGTCTGAGGGATCGGTACGGAGACGTCTGTATTTATCCCCTAGAGGCTACAGAGTTAGGAAAAATTTCACATTTGTTCATTCTTGTCGGGCGGTTTGCTTCTCAAATGCTAATTGGATTCCTACTCTGTTCCTTCGTAGATGGCGAGAACACGCGCTTCCTCATCTACCGTTTCGTGGCCCGAGCCCCTAGCACCAGCTCCCACGCGGGGCAGAGGGCGAGGCCGAGGTCGTGCTAGGGGTCGAGGCAAGGGCAGGACTCAACCTCCTCCAGCAGCACCAGTGGCGGAACCTCAGATTGATCTTGACGAGGAGGTTCCAACCCCAGCAGCTCCGGTGGGCCCAGCTCAGGTCCCAGAGGGGTTTATTGCTACCCCATTTCTCCAGGATGCTATGGTCCGGTTGGTGGGCCTCATGGAGAATGTCACCCGAGCGGGCTTACTTCCTGCAGCACCAGCCACTCCTCAGGCTGGAGAAGGGGCCCAGACTACTGCAACTCGTACTCTGGAGCAAGTAGCTCCCCAGGCTCAGGTTCCAGCGGTTCAGCCAGTTGTGGCAGTCCAGCAGGGAGCAGTAGCTCAAGCCGGCAATGGGGCGGCCATGTTCGCCGATGTCTTGTGGAGACCGGATAGGTTCACCAAGCTCTTCACCACTACCTTCAGCGGTGCTTCTTCGGAGGATCCCCAGGACTTCCTATACAGCTGCCACGAGGTCCTCAGGAATATGGGCATTGTTGAGACCAACGGGGTGGATTTTGTGGCATTTCGCCTGTCAGGATCCGCCAAGACTTGGTGGAGGGATTATTGCTTGACTAGGCAAACCGGTTTGCCATCTTTGACTTGGGAGCAGTTTATAGAGTTGTTTCTGGAGAAGTTTCTCCCCGCCACTCAGAGAAAGGCTTATCGGAGGCAGTTTGAGCGCCTTCAACAGGGGTCCATGAGAGTTACCCAGTATGAGTCTAGGTTCATCGACTTGGCTCGGCATGCTCTCATCATACTCCCGACAGAGAGGGAGAGGGTTAGGAAATTTATTGACGGCCTCATTCAGCCAATTCGCCTTCAGATGGCTAGGGAGACTGGTAGTGAGATTACCTTCCAGGAGGCGGTCAATGTGGCCCGCAGAGTCGAGATGGTTCTGTCGTATGGAGGTGGTCACGGGTCGGATAAGAGACCCCGTCATTCGGGCAGATTCGTTGGTACTTCGTCTTGAAGCAGAGATTCATATGGTAAAGGCCATCCTCCTAGGCCCTTTCAGTCAGCTCTCTAGGTTTCTCACAATGCTTCAGGTAACCGCGGATCTCAGATGCAGTATTCCGATCAGCAGTCTATCAGTGCACAACCGCTACAGATTTTCCAGAGTCGGCAGCCTAAGGCTTGTTACATGTGTGGCGAAACAAGGCACATTGCTAGGTATTGCCGTCGTGCTTTAAGCAACTCTCCACACCAGGATTCCCGTGTTGCGACACAGGAACCAGATGTTCCGCAGCCCGCCCAGCTAGCTAGAGGTGGGGGTAGAGGTGCTGGAGGTAGAGGTAGGGGTACTGGAGGTGGAGCTCAGGTCGGCAGAGGTGGGGGCCTGCCAGTAGCAGGCCGTCCTAGAGATGTGACTCAGTGTGGTGGGGCTCAGCCCCGATGTTATGCTCTTCCGGCTCGGCCCGAGGCAGAGGCTTCAGATGCAGTGATTACAGGTACGGTTCTGGTCTGTGATAACGATGCTTCGGTATTATTTGATCCAGGGTCTACCTACTCGTTTGTCTCCTCTTATTTTGCGCCGTATCTGGCCATGCCTAGTGACTCATTGAGTGTTCCTCTTGATATGCCTACTCCGGTGAGTGATTCCATTTTGGTAGATCGAGTCCATCGCTCCTGTGTTGTAGTGATTGGGGGTCTTACGACCCGTGCGGACTTATTGCTTTTAGACATGGTCGATTTTGATGTCATATTAGGGACGGACTGGTTATCACCTTACCACGCCATCCTAGACTGCCATGCCAACACTGTGACCTTAGCCTTACCGGGTATGCCCCATTTGGAGTGGAAAGGGACTCCTGGTCATTCCACTCGTAGCATTATCTCTTATATGAAGGCTCGACGTATGATTGAGAAGGGGTGTTTGGCTTATCTGGCTCATGTTCGTGATTCCAGTGCTGAGGTCCTCTCTATTGAGTCTGTGCCCGTGGTTTGTGAGTTTCCCGAGGTTTTCCCATCCGACCTGCCGGGGATGCCACCTGACAGGGATATTGACTTTTGCATTGATGTGGCTCCGGGCACTCAACCCATTTCTATTCCGCCATATGGCATGGCCTGCCAGAGTTAAAAAGAATTGAAAGAGCAGTTGCAAGACTTGCTCGAGAAGGGTTTCATTAGACCCAGTGTTTCACCTTGGGGTGTGCCGGTGTTGTTTGTTAAAAAGAAGGACGGGTCAATGAGGATGTGCATCGATTACCGACAATTGAACAAGGTTACAATCAAGAATAAGTATCCATTGCCGAGGATCGATGATTTGTTTGACCAGCTCCAGGGTGCCAGAGTATTTTCAAAGATTGATTTGAGGTCTAGTTACCAGCAATTGAAGATTAGGGAATCTGATGTCCCTAAGATAGCTTTCCGTACTCGGTACGAGCATTATGAATTCTTGGTTATGTCATTTGGGTTGACTAATGCCCCAGCAGCTTTTATGGACCTGATGAACCGAGTGTTCAGACCTTCCTGGATTCGTTCGAGATAGTTTTCATCGATGACATCCTGGTATATTCCCGCGGCCAGGAGGCCAGGGGTTTTCATCCATTGCAGCCCCGATGACCAAGTTGACCCAGAAAGGTGCCAATTTTGGGTGGTCGGATGAGTGTGAGGTGAGCTTTCAGAAGCTCAAGACAGCTCTGACCACGGCACCAGTGTTAGTCTTGCCCACAGGCTCAGGACCTTACACAGTTTATTGTGATGCCTCTCGTATTGGGCTTGGTGCAGTGTTAATGCAAGAGGGCAAGGTCATTGCCTACGCTTTGAGGCAGTTGAAGGTTCATGAGAAAAACTATCCGGTGCATGATTTAGAATTGGCGGCCATAACTCACGCCTTGAAGATTTGGAGGCACTACTTATGTGGCGTGCCGTGTGAGGTGTCCACGGATCATAAGAGCCTTCAGTATCTGTTCAAGCAAAAGGAGCTAAATTTGAGGCAGAGGAGGTGGTTGGAGATGTTGAAGGACTATGATGTCACTATCTTATACCATCCGGGAAAGGCCAACGTGGTGGCCGATGCCTTGAGTAGAAAGTCGGCCAGTATGGGTAGTCTTTCCTATATTCCTGTCAGTGAAAGACCACTTGCTTTGGACGTTCAGACTTTGGCCAATCGATTTGTGAGATTGGATATTTCTGAGCCTAATCGGGTATTAGCTTACACGGTCGCTCATTCTTCATTGCTGGAACGAATACGTGATCGACAGTTTGATGATCCTCATTTGTGTGTTCTTAGGGACACGGTGCAGCGAGGGGGTGCCAAGCAGGTCACCTTAGGCGACGACGGAATTTTGAGATTACAGGGTCGAGTTTGTGTGCCCAATGTAGAGGGACTTTGGGAGTTAATTTTGAAAGAGGCCCATAGCTCCCAATATTCTATTCATCCGGGCGCCGCAAAGATATATCAGGATTTGCGACAGCATTATTGGTGCCGTAGAATGAAAAAGGATATAGCTGCGTACGTGGCTCGGTGTTTAAATTGCCAGCAGGTTAAGTGCGAGCATCAGCGACCTGGTGGACTGTTCCAGAGAATTGAACTCCCCGGATGGAAATGGGAACGGATCACTATGGACTTCGTTGTTGGGCTTCCGCGGACCCGGAAGAAGTTCAACGCAATTTGGGTCATTGTTGACAGGCTGACCAAGTCAGCACACTTCATTCCTGTGGCAGTCTCCTATTCATCTGAGAGGTTAGCCGAGATTTATATTCGGGAAATTGTTCGCCTTCATGGTGTGCCAGTATCTATTATTTCGGACCGGGGTATGCAGTTTACTTCGCGTTTCTGGAAGGCAGTCCAGCGGGAGTTGGGCACCAGGTTGAATTGAGCACAGCGTTTCATCCTCAGACGGATGGACAGTCCGAGAGGACTGTTCAGATATTGGAGGATATGCTCCAAGCTTGTGTCCTTGACTTTGGAGGGTCGTGGGACCAGTTTTTGCCATTAGCAGAGTTCGCCTACAATTACAGCTACCAGTCGAGCATTCAGATGGCTCCCTATGAAGCATTATATGGTAGGCGGTGTCGAACTTCGGTTGGGTGGTTTGAGCCGGGAGAGAGTCGGTTGCTAGGCACAGATCTGGTTCAGGAGGCCTTGAACAAGGTCAAAATCATTCAGGAAAGGCTTCGTACAGCTCAGTCCAGGCAAAAGAGCTATGCGGATCGTAAGGCACGAGATATGTCTTTTATGGTTGGTGAGCGGGTATTACTCCGGGTGTCGCCTATGAAAGGCGTGATGAGATTTGGGAAGAGGGGCAAGCTTAGCCCTAGGTTCATTAGTCCGTTCGAGATTCTTGATCGAGTGGGGGAGGTGGCTTATAGACTTGCATTGCCACCAAGCTTATCAGCCGTGCATCCGATTTTTCATGTGTCCATGCTCCGGAAATATCACGGCGATCCAACTCACGTGTTAGATTTCAGCACCGTTCAGCGGGACAAGGACTTGTCTTATGAGGAGGAACCGGTAGCCATTCTGGACAGGCAAGTCCGTCAGCTGAGATCAAAAGAGTTTTCCTTCTGTTCGTGTTCAGTGGAGAGGTCAGCCACCTGAGGCATCGACCTGGGAGTCCGAGTCCAATCGGAGCCATTATCCACATCTTTTTCCCGACTCAAGTACTTCCAAATCAACCTCTCATTTACCAGCCCAGCTTTCCCCGCTTAAACCCACCAAGAACCAGCTGTAACTCGCCGGGAATGGCCCCAATTTAAGTTGAAAAACAACCGTAGAACCACTCCCTTTTCAAACCCCACTCTTTAACCCCAAGACCCAGCTCAAATTGCTACTAATTGTACCAAGATTTCAGCTGAGTTAAGGCAACCTACCAAGTTGCAGCTCGTTAGCCTCGATTGTGTCCACCTAAAGTTCGTGAGTACCCATAAAAGGTTGGGCTTGAGGAATTGTTGGAAGTCTAGGAAGTTGTTGCAAAGCGAGATAAGTGTTCGTTCTAACCTTAGCTTGAGGGATTAGAAATCGTGTCTTGTTTGCTAAATTGCTCCATCTGGAGGACGACGTACAGGCATGGTGACGGGTGTCTATATGTTGGTGTCACACATGACCGTGGGTCGTATATGGTTAATCGTTGTGTGACTATGGTTCCAAATTGTTGAATGTTTTCCTTGAATTGTTATGATGTGTTGCATGTGGGAGCGGGTGGCACGCCTGCCACAAGGTGTTGTGAATTGAGGGCGGGTGGTACGCCTACCACAAAGTTTCTTCTATTCAGCATAAAGTTGATGGTCAACTAGATTAGTTGAGTAAGAATTCTTAGGAGTTGAAGAGGTCCAGTGTCAAAATTGTGGGTAGTGTTTTAGGAGTCCGTTAGAAGTTTAAAGGGTCCAGTGTCACATTAGTAAAGTCGTGTCTAGAGTCAACGAAATGATAATTGGGTTGGGAGATTAGTTGTAGGATATTGACTGTAATTGAGTACTGACATTGATTGAACTAAATAGACGTCAAGTTTGGTTTGGTTATAGCTGAACTTCCCCTGGCCAGGATGATTGTGTTGCTGTTATTTGTTCCCTTGCTGGGAAGTTGTTATGTTGATTTGATCCCTTGCCGGGACTTCTTGTGATTGTTGTGATGATGTAAGTGGGAGGGGGTGGAACGCCTGCCACGAGATATTATGAAAGTGGGAGTGGGTGGTACGCCTACCACAGTAAAAATTTTAAGTGGGAGCGGGTGGCACGCCTGCCACGAGATATTATGAAAGTAGGAGCGGGTGGTACGCCTACCACAGTATGTATTGTAAGTGGGAGCAGGTGGCACGCCTGCCACAAGAGGTTACTGTAAGTGGGAACGGGTTGCACGCCTGCAACAAGAGGTTACTGTAAGTGGGAGCGGGTGGCACGCCTGCCACGAGATATTATGAAAGTGGGAGCGGGTAGTACGTCTACCACAGTAAAAATTGTAAGTGGGGAGCGGGTGGCACGCCTGCCATAAGATATATGAAAGTGGGAGCGGGTGGTATGCCTACCACAGTAAAAATTGTAAGTCGGAGCGGGTGGCACGCCTGCCACAAGAGGTTACTGTAAGTGGGAACGGGTTGCACGCCTGCAACAAGAGGTTACTGTAAGTGGGAGCGGGTGGCACGCCTACCACGGGATGTGATGTATGTGGGAGCAGGTGGTACGCCTGCCACAAGAGGTTACTGTAAGTAGGAACGGATTGCACGCCTGCAACAAGAGGTTACTGGAGGAAAAAGGGTGGATTGTATTTCATTTCGTTTGTGTTAAAAGCTGAATTGTAGTTTTCCTTCTTACTCTTTGATGATTCCTTTTATTTTATTTGTCTGCTATTCCGATGTATGTTTTCTTTTTCCCCGTTTAAATCGTTTATGTATTTTATCTTCTGCTGTAGATACATATATGCTCAAAATTGCACAGGTTTATCTGGAGTCTGGTCCTAGCCTCGTCACTACCTCGCCGGGGTTAGGTCAGGCACTTACCAGCATATGGGGTCGGTTGTGCTGATACTACACTCTGCACTCTTTTGTGCATATCTCAGTGCCGCAGGCTACGAACAGTAGGATGCTTCCAGCCTTTAATTTTCAGGCGACCCAAGGTAGTTCTGCAGATGTCCGCGGATCTTGGGGTCCCCTGTCCATTCCTTGTATCTATTTCTTCTACGTAGTCCAGAGACAACATTTTGTTATATTCTTCAGACCCTGTTTGTAGTACTCTTAAATAGTTTGTGAAACTGTGGCACCAGATCTTGGGTAGACCGTTGTGGATAGTTTATTGGCGATAGTTGCGTAAAGTATTAACTTTGTGTTTATTTCGCTTGTTGAATTACTACTTTTCAGTTGATGCATTTGTGATGTAATGAATTCGTAAATAGAAACGTGGTAATTAGTCTGATTGACTGGCTTGCCTAGCTTTCACTAGTAGGCGCCATCACGACGCCCGAGGGTGAAAAATCCGGGTCGTCACAATTCCTCAGCATTAGCAGATGATAACCATGATAACATTGAAGTTTATAACCAGAAAGGGTAGAAAGAGTTGATAATTCTTTTAGAACAGTCCTACCTGAAATGGAAGAATAACCCATGGCAAATTATGACCCGGTATTTTGATACAACATCATATGCTACCACTGCTTATAAATACAGGATGAATTATGAGCTAATCCTTTCATCTAGTGGTTCTGCTGAAATTCAGCATTTTTATCCAACTAATACAAAGAGAATTTATAATTTGTCTAAGATTATTATAAAGAAGATAATAGCATAAGATGAATGAGGAATTAGTCCATTAAAGGAAAGATAATATACTCATCCAGAACCGAAAGTCTCGGTAAAGTTCAATTACTGAGAATATAGTGAAAGTTTTTATAAAACTTTCTTATATGAGAATACTAATAGGAAACACTCTTGGTTTATAAAATTATATTCCAATTTGTTTGAACAACAAATACCAAATTTGTTCTGTAAATGATGGAAATCATATGATCCATCTTTTGAAATTCTACCGCCAATTTTTAAGAGTTTATATACTCAATGGGTAGATATAACTCCCAATTTTATTGCATTACAAAAATATAATATCTTTTTTGATGGCATAGCAATAATGTATTATTTCATAGAATTCTCTATTCCATGGATTATGAAATGGGATGTAGAAGTCAGCCAAACTAGGGAAGGATTCCATACTTAAACAGAATTTTTTATACGAAATTCTGGAGCAAATTACTTCAATTAGAACAAACAAGAAAACTTCATGGTAAAGATTGTTGAAGAAATTAAAAAGAAGATTGAAGCTTATAGCACACAAGAAAAGAGGACCGATGTCGAAATGGAAGAATTGAGTCCATTCCAGCAAGTTACTAGACGACTTCAAACGAGAAAAGGGCTATCTCTAAATGGAAAATTATTGCTTCTTATTTAGAAGAAATAAAAAGAGATCTAGTAAGAAATTTTGAAGTTAAAATGTCAGATGATGTTTCAATGGCTTCAATAGGAAACACTACAGAAGAAGAAACCTGTTTGGTATTCCTCCTCCTGTAGAGCCCTTATATCTTCATCAGTTGATGAATATTCTCTATCACTATTCTTTGGTGAATTATCTCGAGAAGAATTTAACAGAATCTTGTATAAAGATTCTTTAAGATTATCATCTAGATCAAGGTTCTAATCTTATCCTTGACCTTACAATCTCTAGCATAATGGCCTACTCTGCCACATTTGCAGCACGCATGTAACGACCCAACATGTCGTTTTAAGAATTTATGCCTCGTTTAGCGACTTAAGATCTCGAGCCGTTTTGTAATGTGTATTATGACTTTTGTGTGTGGTGGAGTTAGTATTTTGGGCGATTTCCGGTTGTTAGGCGAGATTTTGATCCGAGGCTCGGAATGGAATCCCGAAAGTTGTTGTAGCTTCGATATGTCATTTGGGATGTGTGTGCAAAATTTCAGGTCATTCCGACGTGGTTTGGTTGGGTTTAAATCAAAAGAGTGAACTAGAAGATTTTTAAAATTTCTTAGGCTTGAATCCGACGCGAATTTGGTGTTGAGAGGTTGTTTGGAACGTTCCGAAGGTTGGAACAAGTTTGAATTATGTTATGGGATATGTTGGCATAGTTGGTTGAGGTTCCAGTGGCCTCGGGTGAGTTTAGGGTGGTTAAACGGACTATTTCGTCCTTGGAAAGGTTGCAGAAAAACCAGAAATTTGTAATTTTGTAAAGGAGCAAAAGGCATCGCAAAGCAGGAAATGCTATCGCAAACCATGCATGCAAGCCGAAAATCGAACACTAACATCGCAGACCCAGACAGATTTCTGGGCAAGAACCATGTTAGAGATGCGGTCTAAATGCGGTTGCATTTCTAAAATGCGGACCGCATATTGCGCACTGAAATCGCAGACCAAGAGAGAAACCTGGGGAAAATCAACGTCAGAAATGCGGCCAAGAATGCGGTCGCATTTCTGAAATGCGGACCGCAAACCATACCGCACACTGAACTGCAGTGAAGGCTAGGTTTCAATCTGCGACAGCTATAGCAAATATGCGGACCGCATTTTGGATATGCGACGGATATGCGGTCGCGTTTTGAACCGGAAAGGGGCATTTTTGTCCCGATTTTTGACCCTTTATAAATAGAAACCAGTGCCCATTGGCCATGCGAAACCCATTATCGTTACCATCTAAGAGAAACAACTCCAAAATTTCCTAAATCACAGCAAAATCAACCTCAAAACTATATCCAAATGAGACTTTCTTGGACAAATTCTTAAAGGAGGGATTTGGCCATCTTATACATAATTGGAGCCATAGAACTCGGATTGAAGCTAATTTCGAGGCGATTTTTGGAGGATTTTCAAGGGAAACATCGGGGTAAGTGTTCTTAGCTCAACTTTGGCCAAGATTAACCCAGTATATCGCTATTCTTAGTACTTGATTGGTGATTTAAGTTGGGAAAATCTGCGAAAAATCCTTAAGTTTAGATTTAAGATTTGGAGGTCGATCCAATGTCGAAGCTCGATAATTTTGTATGGTTGAACTCGTGGGGAGATAAGGAACCTATTGAGGTGAAATTTTTGAACTTCGAGAAGTGGGCCCGGGGTTCGGGTTTTGCTAATTTCGGAATTTCTGGGTATTTGTCGATTGTTTTGCTTGGGCTTTGTTCCCTCAGCATATTGTGACGTATTCGTTATAATTTTTGATAGATTCGACACGTGTGGAAGCCAATTCGAGGGGCAAAGGCGTCGCGGGCTAGGGATTTAGCCGGTTCGAGGTGAGTAATAATTTTAAATGATGTTCTGATGGTTTGAAACTCCGGATTGCACATCGTAGTGCTATATTGAGGTGAGGCACGCGCTCGATGACGAGCGTGGGATCGTTTACTACTGGGGATTGTGACTTGGTCCGTCCTGATTGATGATTTTTACTGCATATTTGACTGAAACTTATTTTTTATCAGCATGATTTGGGCCGATTACCATGTTTGGGCTTCGTGCCAATTATTTGAACCCTTCGGGGAATTTTTGTCACTGTTTCCTCACTATTTTAACTTGTTACTTGAACTCAGTCATGTTGTTTTCCACTATTTGACAACTCAGCCTCTTTTACTCAGTTTTGAGATTTGAATGATATTTAAATGATGTTTTTGGGCTGAGAACTGCTGTTTTACTATGCCCGAGGGGCACGTGATGATTTTCTGACTGAGTGCGGCCGAGGGCCAAATGTGAGGTTTTACTGAGTGAGATGCGACCGAGGGCCTGAGATACTTTATATGCCACGAGGTGGCTTGTGATTAATAATGAGGCCGAGAACCTGAGATACTTTATGTGCCACGAGGTGGCTTGTGACTGATATGAGGCCGAGGGCCTGAGATACTTGATATATTCCACGAGGTGGCTTGAGTGATATGAGGCCGAGGGCCTAGATATATGCCACGAGGTTGCTTGATATGCGCTTGGGCCGTAAGGGGCCCCTCCCAGAGTCTGTACATCCCTAGTGAGCGCGGGTACCCATTGTGATGTGAAATATAGCCCGAGGGGCTGATATTGTGATGTGAATATAGCCCGAGGGGCTTATATTGTACCATGTGATATGCCCGAGGGGCTGATATTGTTCCATTGGATAGCCTGAGGGGCTGATATTGTTCCATTGGATAGCCCGAGGGGCTAATATTGTTTTTAAATTATACTGAGCCCGAGGGGCGTGTTTTTAAATGATACTGAGCCCGAGGGGCGATTTTCTATCTTTCTTTTACTCCACATCATTTACTTGAAAAATTACATGTTTTTACCTGTTGAAGAGAGATTCTATTTGATTTCTCACTAATTTACTGTTTTAATGATGTTTTACTGTTTCATTATAGAATGCCTTGTGCTTTATGTGTTTTCTTACTATGAGTTGTTATTTATAATTATTAGTCACTGAGTTGGAGTACTCACTTTACTCCCTGCACCATGTATGCAGATTCGGGCGTTGTTCGTTCCGCTCAAAGGCATTGACTCCTCCTGTCAGGGCGGCGATTCGGAGACTACGAGGTAGCTGTTGGCGTCCGCAGCCCCGTATCTCTATTATCTTGTTGTTTCTATGCTCTTCAAACAGTGTACTAGACATTATATTTATTGGACTTGTAGTAGGATCCATAGACGCTCGTGATTTGTGACACCCCAGTTTGGGCTGCTGTCGGGATGGTTAGCCATGTTTTCCGCGAATGATTATACTTAAACTATGCTTGTATTGTTTTCTTATCAATTAACTGCTTGAAATAAGATTGTGTTTGAATTGGCTGGCCTTGTCTTCACGAGAGGCGCCATCACGACCGGGTTCGGGGTTAGGGTCGTGACAGCTTGGTATCAGAGCCTAGGTTACATAGGTCTCACGAGTGATGAGCGGGTTTAGTAGAGTCTTGCGGATCGGTACGAAGACGTCCGTATTTATCTTCGAGAGGCTGCATAACCTTTTAGGAAAAACTTCATATTCTTGATATCCTTATCGTGCGATTTGATTCTATTGAGGCTTATGCCTTTATTTCCTTCCTACTCAATCTTATGAGGTGCGAAGCGCTTGTTATCAATTGGGCGTCGAAGAGTTGTATTGGTACTGCAGACGTGGTGCCAGATACGTGTTCGGGCAGGCTATTATCGCTGTCTTGTGGAAGGATGTTCTTATGTTCCAGCTTAATATCTGTATCTTCTATGGTTTTGAGACCGTGCACGAATTGCTACGATGTCTACGTGTTGTTGTCATACAATGTTGGTGAAATGGTGCCTGAGGGGTGGTTGCTAGGGATAGCTGTGTGCAACGGTTCAAAATCGTATTAGTATTTCTAATGTGGATGGCTCGAGAAAGATGATCTTCGAAGAGGCTTAGAGTCGATAACATTTTATTGGTTCGAGTGCTACAGAGATGGATTTCGATTTGAAGTAACACGTGAGCAGCGGAGTATGAGGAACGATATGGCAGGAAGTGTTTCACGGTGGTTGAAGTACTAGCAGGCCAAGTATGAGAAGCAGAGGTTGAAAAGTTGGTTAAAGGAGATGGTTTAACCGAAATAAGAGTGACAGATTAGCATATGGATTCTGTGGTAGAACAGCCACGTGCCTTGAGAAAGTGTAGAACGGTTTGGGAATCATGATGGAAGGTGATTTGGCCTACGTATTTTATTTGGAGTGATGGTTGTCGTACGAAGAAAGATCGAATATGGCAGAAAGGAGTTTGTCTGAAATGAATAGGGGCGTGAGATCTGATTATCGTTTCAGGTGCAATATGACTTGATTTCGTAAAGTATTGCTGAACTTTCAGTTGATGTCAATAGGGAAGGAGCAGACTTATACAACTGGTGGGCGAGCATGAGCTCAGGAGGATTTGTTGATTACGGGGTAGTTGCACCCAGTGCAGCGTCAGTAAGGAATTCCACATGTGGGTTATCTCCTGTGAGCTGGTTAGCGGTGGCGTGATGTTGATGAAGCTTCTGCGAGGTATATTACTTGCTACCCAATAAGAGGTCGAGTGACTATGACTTGTGATCCAGGATGTTCATGAAAAGCTTAACAAAGACTTCGAGAAGTCTGTCGGGTTAATGGTGCGAGATCATGGTAATTGAGAAGGAGGAATCGTCGTGGGCTCTACATTATGTGACAGTGGCTTAGAGCTAAGTGGGGGGAGCCCCACCATTTACAATTGGATCGCGTGGTTTTCTGCTTGTGCGATTTCTGATTATCGGTACGTTGACGGATTATTTATGACTAAGAAAAGGAAATATTAGGGGTAATTCAGCAAAGAACTAGATGGGTCTGTGCTATATTCGGCGTTATCGATGCATGTTCAGGTTTTTGGGAAGACTCGGAGCATATGTTTTGTGGACGTGATGTACATTGAAAAGAGTGCAGTCAGTTGTTTCTTCGAGAGGTTGTCATGTGCTAGTAGAGCGTTGCAGTTGGTTATCTTCGGGACTAGGTCAGAGTAATTGACTCTCGATAACGGTCCCAGTGGATTCAAGAATTAAAGTGCAGTGCCTAAGGATTTCGGGTCCGATGTGCGGTTAAGTATCGAGTCTTCACAGTGGATTGCGAACGAAACTTGGAATATTCTATGTTACCATCGGGTATACGGTACAGTATTGGAGGAAAGGAAGAAATAGCTTCGGATTCGTAGAAGGTCTTGCAGAATGGATGTACCAATCTGAGATAATATTGAGCACATAAAGAGGGTATGAAATGGTTCATGAGTATTGAGACGATGTGGTCTCGCGATTCGGGTCACTCGAGGTGAGTGCGAATTGAGTTCGTCATGTTGTGAATGGAGCTGTTATATTTCTAAGTCAGGTCAAGAGTAAATTGAAAGAAGTTAGGTCGGTTAGTAATGGTCGAATCAGTGTGATGGTGGCAATGATCAGTTCCTTCGGCGTGTGAAGTTTTACATGCGGTATGTGGTTGTGCGTGCAGGTCCGATAGACACGATGACTTGATTGATTTGGGAGATATTTGATTCGAATGGCCTTGTTGTGTGAATGGACTCCGGAAGAGTCATGATGGTTTAGACCATAACTTGAGGTTTGTATTTTCTGCGGTTATGGGAATTCAGTTGCGTGTTGCCATGGTTCTTCTGAAATGAGTTGAGTGAATGGGGTTCTAGCCAATGAATTGTTCATTCTACTAGTAGTTCAGGGGTTATGAGAAATTCTTTTACTCTCGCGTAGCGGCACGATGGGTGTAGTGAGCAGCATGACGATTGGAAGATGAGGATCAATGTTGCGGTTCAGAGTAAGCTGGCATTTTCTTTAGTGTCACCTGGGAACGGTGTCCTGTGTAAGAGGCTTTGTTGTATTTATTTTCGGACTCTTGGTTGGCTTTACAGAATTAGTATTGTTGGTGGTATTATATGAGCAGGATGACTCTCAGATGCAGGTCATTTATTGCACCTTAAACGTGCTTGTATTTTGTAGCGTATGGCGCTATCCGTCTCCCTAGAGTGGTATTTTCACACTTAGCGTGCTAGTGGTCGATATTCGGTATTTCGTAGGTACAAGCAGTATGGCTTGCTGGGTATTTCCTTACTTATTGTTATGTGTAGATCGGGTGGCACGCCCAACGATATCATGTTTGGATCGGGTTGCATGCCGCAACAGTGTTATGTTGAGTATGGTCCCCTAGATCTATTCCTCCGTATTTTGTTTCTCATCCTTTGAGAAGGGTTCGTAACATCTGTTCAACCGTTTTATTCGTTACGCGGGCTGGAAATTTTTTTTCCAGAGTTCGTTCCTCTTTATGTGTCATGTTCAAATTGTAGCTTGTCGGCGCATTGATGGCACCATATGAGATCTGAGTCGGTGTTTGAGGTGGCTTATTACATGAGCAGCTTGCACCGGGTGAGACGAGATTTATTGGAGCTGGAATCTGTGCAATCAGATTTATATAAGGTACATTAAAAGGAAACATCAATATTCAGTTTAGAATGAGGTAATGGTTCTTGACAGGATGAGAGACTCCATAAATTATTGATTCGGTAGGTGGCTACGAGTTTCTACAAGTCTCTTTCATCGTGGCAGTATTGCGAGATTTGGAACAGGATTTATATGCGTCATGAGATGTGTTACGGGCACCAGATTCCTGAAATTTCAGCTATTGTGGTATGAGGATGTTATTATGGGCAATCGACTTATATGGTGAGTTTGTGAATTTGCACTCTACTACTGTGTTTATCCCTGTTGGAGGATTTTGATGGTCTTAGCCGTGTCTATCATTTTTGATTTTGTACACTATTGAGGGCCATGAGTCCAAAAGTGACTTTTTGTTACTCACTACAGTGGGTTTTGATGTAATCTCGGGATAATTGATTAAAGCTTTATGAATTATATGCCCTACCGGTATGGGAGTTAATTATGTGCCGTAATTTCGATTAAGGAAAATTATTTTAAAGGAGAAATGAATAGATTTCGGTTGGCATGAGTGCATATTACTTGTGATTCAGAGATGCGGACGAGATCCTCGCATTTTTAATGTGATGTGAAAAGCTTAAACTGGGCTATGAGCCGCGGTGGAAGTTTTATAAGGACGAGATCCTTGTGATGGAAATTTATGTGTTTTAAATTCTCCCACTGTTAAATTATATCTGTACTACAGTACTGATAGGGAGCCATGCCTGTTAGGCTTATTTGATAATTCTTCTATGAGTTTTTGTGCATATTTTGCCATTTTCGTGCTGTAATTATTGAGTTTTAGCCTACAAGGGGAGTGTCCAAGTGGCGTTAAATGTGACTCGTTAATCTGAGTAAATAATTATGAGGTCTTCATGCCTCGTGAATTGCTGTCAGTGTTGTGAAAATTTGAAATGAGGTTTTGATTAAAATGAGGTTAATGGACGATGCTGGAATTAATTATGAACAGCTATTATGACCAGAGACGTGGTTATGGGCATACATATGATGGGCGCGCAAGCACGAGTTGCTACAGCGGGTTGAGACTAACATGCCGTGTTGAATTAATTGGGTTGTGAGAAATTTGGCTTTGAAGTTTATAAATGTGGATAAAAGAAATTAATCTTCAATTGAGAAGGCGTTGTCGGATCCTTGTTAAATTTACGGTGACACAGAATCGCCCGCAAGTGTGTGTAATAATACACTTAGAAATTTAATGTCCTCAGAATAATTCTTGGCACGTTCGAGGACGAACGTATGTTTAAGAGGGGGAGAATGTAACGACCCAACATGTCATTTTAAGAATTTATGCCTCGTTTAGCGACTTAAGATCTCGAGCCGTTTTGTAATGTGTATTATGACTTTTGCGTGTGGTGGAGTTAGTATTTTGGGCGATTTCCGATTGTTAGGCGAGATTTTGATCCGAGGGTTGGAATGGAATCCCGAAAGTTGCTGTAGCTTTGATATGTCATTTTGGATGTGTGTGCAAAATTTCAGGTCATTCGGACGTGGTTTGGTTGGGTTTAGATCAAAAGAGTGAACTAGAAGATTTTAAAATTTCTTAGGCTTAAATCCGACGCGAATTCGGTGTGGAGGTTGTTTGGAATGTTCCAAAGGTTGGAACAAGTTTGAATGATGTTATGGGATATGTTGGCATAGTTGGTTGAGGTTCCAGTGGCCTCGGCTGAGTTTAGGGTGGTTAAACGGACTATTTCGTCCTTGGAAAAGTTGCAAAAAAACTAGAAACTTGTAATTTTGTAAAAGAGCTAAAAGCATCGCAAAGCAGGAAATGCTATCGCAAACCATGCATGCGAGCCGCATATCGAACACTGAGATCGCAGACCCAGACAGATTTCTGGGCAAGATCCATGTCAGAGATCCGATCTAAAATGCGTTCGCATTTCTAAAATGCGGACCGCATATCGGGCACTAAAATCGCACACCAAGACAGATACCTGGGGAAAAATCAACGTCAGAAATGCGGTCAAGAATGCAGTCGCATTTCTGAAATGCGGACTGCAAACCATACCTCACACTGAACTGCGGTGAAGACTAGGTTTCAATCTGCGACGGCCATAGCAAATATGAGGAACGCATTTTGGATATGCGACGGATATGCGGTCGCATTCTGAACCGGAAAAAGGGGCATTTTTGTCCCGATTTTTGACCTTTTATAAATAGAAACCAATGCCCATTGGCCATGCAATACCCACTATCGTTACCATCTAAGAGAAACACCTCTAAAACACCCTAAATCACAGCAAAATTAACCTCAAAACTATATCCAAAGGAGACTTTCTTGGACAAATTCTTAAAGGAGGGGATTTTGGCCATCTTATAAATAATTGGAGCCATAGAACTTGGATTGAAGCTAATTTCGAGGCGATTTTTGGAGGATTTTCAAGGGAAATATCGGGGTAAGTGTTCTTAGCTCAACTTTGGCCAAATTACCCCAGTATATCGCTATTCTTAGTACTTGATTGGTGATTTAAGTTGGGAAAATCTGCGAAAAATCCTTAAGTTTAGATTTAAGATTTGGAGGTCGATCCAATGTCGAAATTCGATAATTTTGTATGGTTGAACTCGTGGGGAGATAAGGAACCTGTTGAGGGGAAATTTCTGAACTTCGAGAAGTGGGCCCGGGGTTCGGGTTTTGCTAATTTCAGAATTTTTGGGTATTTTTTGATTGTTTTTCTTGGGCTTTGTTCCCTCAGTATATTGTGACGTATTCGTTCTAATTTTTGATAGATTCGATGCGCGTGGAAGCCAATTTGAGGGGCAAAGGCGTCGTGGGCTAGGGATTTAGGTGGTTCGAGGTGAGTACTGATTTTAAATGATGTTCTGAGGGTTTGATACCCCGGATTGCACATCGTAGTGCTATATTCAGGCGAGGCACGCGCTCGATGACGAGCGTGGGGTCGTTTACTACTGGGGATTGTGACTTGGTCCTTCCTAATTGATGATTTTTACTGCATATTTGACTGAAACTTATTTGTGATCATCATGATTTGGGCTGATTGCCATGTTTGGGCTTCGTGCCAATTATTTGAACCCTTCGGGGAATTTTTATCACTGTTTCCTCACTATTTTAACTTGTTACTTGAACTCAGTCATGCTGTTTTCCACTATTTTACAACTCAGCCTCTTTTACTCAGTTCGAGATTTGAATGATATTTAAATGATGTTTTTGGGCTGAGAACTACTGTTTTACTATGCCCGAGGGGCACGTGATGATTTTCTGACTGATTGCGGCCGAGGGCCAAATGTGAGGTTTTACTGAGTGATATGCGACCGAGGGCCTGAGATACTTTATATGCCACGAGGTGGCTTGTGATTAATAATGAGGCCGAGGGCCTGAGATACATTATGTGCCATGAGGTGGCTTGTGATTGATATGAGGCCGAGGGCCTGAGATACTTGATATATGCCACGAGGTGGCTTGATTGATATGAGGCCGAGGGCCTAGATATATGCCCGAGATGGTTTGATATGCTCTTGGGCCGTAAGGGGCCCCTCCCGGAGTCTATACACCCCTAGTGAGCGCGGGTACCCATTGTGATGTGAAATATAGCCCGAGGGGCTGATATTGTACCAAGTGATATGCTCGAGGGGCTGATATTGTTCCATTTGATAGCCCGAGGGGCTGATACTGTTTTTATATGATACTGAGCCCGAGGGGCGTATTTTTAAATGATACTGGGCCCGAGGGGCGTGTTTTTTTATATGATACTGAGCCCGAGGGGCGATTTTCTATCTTTCTTTTACTCCACATCATTTACTTGAAAAATACATGTTTTTACTTGTTGAAAAGAGATTCTATTTGATTTCTCACTGATTTACCGTTTTAATGATGTTTTACTGCTTCATTATAGAATGCCTTGTGCTTTATGTGTTTTCTTACTATCAGTTGTTAGTTATAATTATTACTCACTGAGTTGGAGTATTCACTTTGCTCCCCGCACCATGTGTGCAGATTCAGGCGTTGTTGGTTCCACTCCGAGGCATTGACTCCCCTGTCAGGGCGGCGATTCGGAGACAACGAGGTAGTTGTTGGCGTCCGCAGCCCCGTATCTCTATTATCTTGTTGTTTCCATACTCTTCAAACAGTGTAGTAGATATTATATTTATTAGACTTGTAGTAGGATCCATAGATGCTCATGATTTGTGACACCCCGGTTTGGGTTGTTATCGGGATGGTTAGTTATGTTTTCCGCGAATGTATTGTGTTCTTATCAATTAACTGCTTGAAATAAGATTGTGTTTGAATTGGCTGGTCTTTTCTTCACGAGAGGCGCCATCACGACCGGGTTTGGGGTTAGGGTCTTGACAGAAGTCGTCTAGTAACTTGCTGGAATGGACTCAATTCTTCCATTTCGACATTGGTCGTCTTTTCTTGTGTGCTATAAGCTTCAATATTCTTTTTAATTTCTTCAATAATCTCTTGACAGTGAATTATTCTTGTTTGGTCTGATTGAAGTAATTTGCTCCAGAATTTCGTATAAAAAACTCTGTTTATGCATGGGAATTCTTCCGTGGTTTGACTGACTTCTACATCCCATTTCATAATCCATGGAATAGAGAATTCTATGAAAAAATACATTGTTGCTATGCCATCAAAAAAGATATTATCTTTTTGTGATGCAATAATTTTGGGAGATATATCTACCATTGAGTATATAAACTCTTATAAATTTGCGGTAGAATTTTCAAAGAAGGACCATATGATATCCACCATTTACAGAACCAATTTGGTATCTGTTGTTCAAACGAATTGGAACATAATTTTATGAACCAAGAGTGTTTCCTATTAGGACTCTCATATAAGAAAGTTTTATAAAAACTTCCGCTATAATTCTAGCAAATGAACTTTACTGAGACTTTCTGCTCTAGCTGAGTATATTCTCTTTCCTTTATTGTACTAATTCCTCATTCATTTGAGGCTATTATCTTCTTTATAATATTCTTAGAGAAATTATAAACTCTGTTTGTATTAGCTGGATAAAAATGCTGAATTTCAGCTGAACCAGTAGATGAAATGATTAGCTCAAAATTCATCCTGTATTTATTAGCAGTGGTAGCATATGATGCTGCATCAAAATACCTGTGTCACGACCCTAACCCCGAACCCACTCGTGATGGAGCCTCTCGTGAAGACAAGGCCATCCAATTTAACCAAAATCTCATTTATGCAGTTAATTATCATGAAAACAATATAAGCATGATTTAATAGCAATCATTCGCGAAAATACAGCTAACCATAATAGAAACCATCCCGACACAGCCCAAACTGGGGTGTCACAAGTCAGGACCAACTATGGATCCTAATACAAGTCTACTAAACACAATATCCGGCACAACTGTTTGAAAAACATGGAAACGATAAGATAAGGGAGATACGGGGCTGCGGACGCCAACAGCTACCTCGTAGTCTCTAAATCACCGCCTGGACGGGAGGAGTTGGCACTCCGGAGCGGAACCAATAATGCCTGAATCTGCACACATGGTGCAGGGAGTAATGTGAGTACTCCGACCCAGTGAGTAATAAATATAAATAACGACTGAAAGTAAGAAAGCACGTAAAGCACAAGGCATTCTATAAGGAAGCAATAAAACATCATTTGAAAACAGTAAATCAGTGAGAAATCAAGTAAAATCTCCTTGTCAACAATTTCGTCCTTCGGATAATATCGCAGAACAGTACTAGCCCCTCGGGTTCAAATATCAGAACAATACCAGCCCCTCGAGCTATCACATGGAACAGTATCAGCCCCCCGGGCTATCACCTAGTACAATATCAGCCCCTAGGGCTATTTCTCACATCACAATGGGTACCCGCGCTCACTGGGGGTGTACAAACTCGGGGAGGGCCCCCATACGGAACAAACGCAATATCAAGCCATCTCGTGGCATCAAATCTAGGCCCTCGGCCTCATATCAGTCAAGCAACCTCGTGGCGTATATAAAGTATCTTAGGCCCTCGGCCTCATATCAGTCACAAGCCACCTCATGGCATATAAAGTATCTCTAGCCCTCGGCCTTATATCACTTAGTATATCCTCACATCTGGCCCTCGGCCGCACTCAGTCATAAAATCATCACAAGCCCCTCGGGCATAGTAAAATAGTAGTTCTCAGCCCAAAAACATCATTGAAATATTATTTAAGTCTCAAAACTGAGGAAAAGTGGCTGAGTTGTAAAATAGTACAAAACAGCATGACTGAGTTCAAGTAATAAGTCAAAATAGTGAGGAAACGGTGATAAAAATCCCTGAAGGGTTCAAATAATTGGCACGAAGTCCAAATATGGCAATCAGCCCAAATCATGATGATAGCAAATAAGTTTCAGTCAAATACGCGGTAAAAATCATCAATCGGGACAGACCAAGTCACAATCCCCAGTAGTAAACGACCCCACGTGTCTCACTTCAATATATTATTACGATGTACAATCCGGTGTTTCAAACCCTCAGAACATCATTTACAATCACTACTCACCTCGAACTTGCTAAATCCCTTGCGCGCGACGCCCTTGCCCCTCGAATTGGCCTCCACGCGCGTCGAATCTATCCAAAATCAAAACTAATATGTCACAATATACTGAGGGGACAAAGCCCATGCAAAAACAATCAAAAAATACCAAAAATTCTGAAATTAACAAAACCCGAGCCTCAGGCCCACTTCTCTAAACTCATAAATTTTCACATCAATGGTCTTAACTATCATCTCCGTATTACTACCATACAAATGGAGCACCCTTCAGAGTCAATTTGGTCAAGGGCGATGCAATGGATGAGAATCCCTGAACAAACCGGTGATAATAGCCTGCCAACCTAAGAAAGCTACGAATCTCTGTGGCTGAGGACGGTCTAGGCCAACTCTGAACCGCCTCTATCTTCTTTGGATCAACCTGAATACCCTCGCTGGACACTACGTGCCCCAAGAAAGCCACTGAACCGAGCCAAAACTCACACTTAGAGAATTTTGCATAAAGCTTCTCCTCCCTCAATCTCTGCAATACAACTCGCAAATGCTCCGCGTGCTCATCCTGACTACGCGAGAACACCAGAATTTCATCAATAAATACAATAACGAACGAATCTAGATAAGGCCGAATTACACTGTTCATCAAATGCATGAATGCTGCTGGGGCATTGGTTAGCCCGAAAGACATAACAAGAAACTCATAGTGACCATATCTAGTCCTGAATGCATTCTTATGAATATCTGAATCCCTGATCTTCAACTGGTGATAAACGGAACGGAGATCAATCTTGGAGAACACTCGCGCTCCCTGAAGCTGGTCAAATAGATCATCAATGCGAGGCAAAGGATACTTGTTTTAATTGTTTCCTTGTTCAATTGCCTGTAATCGATGCACATTCTCATGGTGCATCCTTCTTCTTCACAAACAGAACCGGCGCACCCCAAGGTGACACACTAGGCTCAGTGAACCCGTTATCTAGGAGTTCCTGAAGCTGCTCCTTCAATTCTTTCAACTCTGCTGGTGCCATACGATACGGTGGAATAGAAATGGGCTGAGTGCCCGGCACCAGGTCAATACCAAAATCAATATCCCTGTTCGGTGGCATGCCCGGAAGGTCTGCAGGAAATTCATCGGGAAAATCCCTCACAACTGGAACAAAATCAATGCTAGGAGTCTCAGCTCCAAAATCCCTCACAAACGCTAGATATGAAAGGTAACCCTTCCAAACCATACGCTGGGCCTTCAAGAACGATATCACTCTACTAGGAACATAATCAGTCACACCACGCCACTCGATCAGCGGTACACCCGGCATAGCCAAAGTGACTGTCTTAGCATGACAGCTTAGAATAGCACGACACGGAGATAACCAATCCATGCCCAAAATGACATCAAAATCCACCATGCTCAATAGCAATAGGTCCACTCGTGTCTTCAGACCCCCAATAGTAACCACACATGACCGGTACATACGGTCTACAATAACAGTATCGCCCACTAGGGTAGACACATGAACAGGTAAAGCAGGAAACTCCTGGGGTGTACCCAAATAATGAGCAAAATATGAGGACACATAAGAATAGGTGGAACTGGGATCAAATAATACAAAGGCATCTTTGTGGCAGACTGAAATAATACATGTAATGACAGCATCTGAAGCAATGGCATCTGTCCTGCCTAGAATAGCATAGAAATGAGCCTGGCCACCGCCTGATCGACCTCCCCCTCTAGGGCGATCCCTGGCTACCTGACCTCCACCCCTAGCTGGCTGGGCGGGTGGTAAAGTAACTGGAGCAGAAGTCGAGGGCTGACCCCTCTGCTGAGATGAACTAGCACCAAGATGAGGACACTGGCTCCACATGTGGCCCATCTCGCCACACTCATAACAGCTCCTTGGTGGTGGATAAGAGGACTGAAGGGAACCCCTCGCACCGGAGTGTCTAGCAGATGCACTCGGCATAGAAGAACCCTGGGCTGATGAAGCACGAGCTTAACTCTGTGCTGGAAGGGCGCTGAGTGATGACTAGCGATAACCTGAAGATGCCCCGCGATAATCTGGACGGGCTGACTGAGCAGGATTGAAAGAACGACCTCCACCATGCTGAAACTGGCCCCTCGAAGGAGTACCACTATAACTGCCCGATCCTTGAGGCCTCTTGGACTCCCTCCCCTCTCCCTCCTGACGACGAACCATCTCAATCTCGCAAGAGATATCAACCACCTCCTCGAACGTAGAACCCAACACTCTCTCTCTGGTCATAAGAATATGGAGATGATAGTTAAGGCCATCAACAAATCTCTTGATCCTCTCACGATCTATCGGAACCATCCTGACGGCATGACGAGCCAACTGAGAAAACCTCGACTCATACAGTGACACAGTCATATCCCCCTGTCGCAACCACTCGAACTGTCTACGTAGTTCCTCTATATGGGACTACGACACATACTTCTCCAATAAAAGAGCGAAGAACTGCTGCCATGTAAGGGGCACTACACCAACCGACCTACGCCTCTCATACGCCTTCCACCAAGTGAAGGCAGCTCCAGAAAACTGAAAGGTGGTATATGCCACACCACTAGACTCGAGAATCTCTGTTGTACGGAGCATCCGCTGACACTTACCAAGAAAACCCTGGGCATCCTCGCCCTCAGCACTACTGAATGACAGAGGCTGGAGTTTACCAAACCTTTCAAGATGATGCTGCTCATTATTCGGCATAACTGGTACCATGAACTCCTGGGCTAGTGAAACCTGCTGGGCAGGAGGTGCCCCCGGCGTCTGAAGTCCCTGCACTACCTGCTCAGGAGTGCGAGCAGCGGGGGTCTAGTTACCTCCCCCCACCTGTGAAGTAGCTGATGCTGTGGTGGCTGAAACTGCCTGAGCTAGGCTAGTGCAAACGGAAAAGATCTGAGCCAAGGCCTCCTGAAGACCCGGAATAATGATGGGCACAGTTGGTGCCTGAACTGGTGCTGCTGGAGCCTGATCCTGAGCTGGGGCAGCTGGTGGATCAACAAGTGCTGCCCTCGCTACTCTGCCTCTGCCACGATCACGACCGCGTCCGCGTCCACGGCCTTTGGTGGCCTCAGTGAGTGGCACTGGTGGTCGTCCACCTCGTTTGGTAGCTCGCGTCCACACCATCTCGTGAGAGAATAGGATAACAGAAGTTTAGTGCTCGGATCAACAAGTTCGCATAACAAGAATTTCAAGAATATGAAGTTTTTCCTAAAAGGTTCTGCAGCTTCTCGAGTATAAATACAGACGTCTCCGTACCGATCTGCGAGACTCTACTAAACCCGCTAATGACTCGTGAGACCTATGTAACCTCGGCTCTGATACCAACTTGTCACGACCCTATCCCCGAACCTAGTCGTGATGGCGCCTCTCGTGAAGACAAGGCCAGCCAATTTAACCAAAAACTCATATTAAGTAGTTAATTAACATGAAGAAAAATATAAGCATGGTTTAATAGCAGTAATTCGCGAAAATATAGTTAACCATGATAGAAACCATCCCGATACAGCCCACACTGGGGTGTCACAAGTCATGAGCAACTATGGATCCTGATACAAGTCTACCAAATACAATATCTGGCACAACTGTTTGAAGAACATAGGAACAATAAGATAAGGGAGATACGGGGCTGCGGACACCAACAGCTACCTCGTAGTCTCTGAATCACCGCCTGGATGAGAGGAGTCTGCACTCCGGAGTGGAACCAAAAACGCTTGAATCTGCACACATAGTGCAGGGAGTAATGTGAGTACTCCGACCCAGTGAGTAATAAATATAAATAATGACTGAATGTAATAAAGTACGTAAAGCACAAGGCATTCTATAATGAAGCAGTAAAACATCATTTGAAAACAGTAAATCAGTGAGAAATCAAGTAAAATCTCCTTTCAACATGTAAAACATGTAATTTTTCAGGCAAATAATGTGAAGTAAAAAAAATGATAGAAGATCGCCCCTCGGGCTCAATATTAACAAATCCGCCCCTCGGGCAATATCGCAGAACAGTACCAGCCCCTCAGGCTCAAATCTCAGAACAATACTTGCCCCTCGGACTATAACATGGAACAGTATCAGCCCCTTGAGCTATCACATAATACAATATCAGCCCCTCGGGCTATATCTCACATCACAATGGGTACCCGCGCTCACTGGGGGTGTACAGACTCTGGGAGGGGCCTCTTACGGCCCAAGCGCATTATGAAGCCACCTCGTGGCATCAAATCTAGGCCCTCGGCCTAATATTAGTAAAGCCACCTCGTGGCATATATAAAGTATCTTATGTCACGACCCAAGCTGGAGGGCCGCGACCGGCACCGGACCCTACTCAACGGGCGCCGGCGTACCCTTCATCTAACTTTCCTTATTATCTATAAGGCTTGTCATATGCATATAATCTCGAACAATAATTATAATGAACCGAGACGTCATGCCATGATACGAACATACTTATATGCATAATATGGCCCATAAGGCTACAATGCAAAACCATAAAATAAAATATATACGTTTGCCGACAAGGCAATTCAACTGTACATAAGCCAACCCATTACTTGTCTATGCATAAATTGACACTTGTCTATGAGCTTCTACAAAAACGTACATAATGTAACCTACGTCGGAACAGGGCCCCGACGTGCCCATAATGCCTATAACAAAATGCATACCAAGACTGTGGCAAGTCCGAAGGATGGATCTCGCCAATATCCGCTGAACTGGACAACCTACTGTAGTGGGGGAGCCTCGTCTATCTGTCAGT
>MCJB01032920.1:111917-131147 GCA_002018475.1 Nicotiana obtusifolia | reverse complement strand
ATATACGCCTATGTCCATATTCAATCAACCAGGCCGATGTTCTAAAGATGTTAGAAAGAGGAGTTTGAGCGATGTGGAGTTCAAGTCAGCTACACTTCACGTGTTGCTAAATTGTCCAGAAGTCGTACCATTTCTCAAGTAAGTATTGATTTAGCAGTTATTAAAATATAACAATTACTGTGACTACATCTCAATGCAACTACTAAAAATATTTGATGTGTCACAGTTACTTCGTCAGTCAATTTGGCCATGATGCTGTATATACGAGATTTGATACTTGGTTCAAACAATTTGTAAGTTTTTCCTTAAAATATTCTAACACTACGTAAGTAAACAATGTTTGAAAGTTATGCTGACATATGAATTTTTTTTTAACAATATGTAGGTAAATGATCCAAATAATGGTGTAAACCAATTTTTGAAAGATATATCTTGGGGACCTGGGGTTGAGGTCAGAACAATGTCTTAGTACGTTGTGAATGGCTATAAGTTCCATACCGAGGATTGTTCAAAAAATAAAAATAACAACAACAGTGGGGTGTGGGTTCAAGGTGCTGATGGCAACCAAGATGGAGATATTGATTACTATGGTGTGATCAAAGAAATAATTGAACTAGAATATACAGGTTGGCCATACAAGAAATTGATACTCTTTAGATGTAAGTGGTTTGACCCACACCCAACAAGAGGTACTAGAGTCCACAATCAGTACAACCTAATTGAGGTTAATCATAAGAGGGAGTATGGTCGCTATGATTCTTTCAGAATTGCACATAATGTTAGGCAAGTGTATTATTCTCCTTATCCGTTGCTGCAGAATAAGTCTGATTGGTGGGTTGTTATCAAAACCAAGCCTGTGGGTAGGGTGGAAGTTGAAAATGTGTTAGATGTTGCATATCAAAACGATATCTCCACTGTTGACCAAATAGTGGACGAAGTTTTAGAAGATGATTTGGAACATCGTGAACACATACTGGAAGAAGTTGATATTTCCGAAGTAAGAATTACAAACTACCGAGGAAGAAGAATTCTCGGACGAGGAACTATATGACGATGAGCTTTAAACTGTTGGTTTCTTTAACAACTCTCGTTTATAGCTATATATTTTCTTTATATCTTTCAGTATAAATATGTATTATATTATGCAGATGACAGGAAAAGGTCGAGGTAACGTTGATTCTAGTAGTTCTCGGGGTCGAGAAAAGGGTAAGAAACAAAGGAGGAGGGTAGAAGATTACACTCTAATTAGTCCTGCCGTTCCAGAGTTGCATATGCCTACGTATTTTCCTCCACCCCAGGGCTATTCTGAGCTACCCCAGCATCACCAGCCCTACACATTCGTGCAGACACCGGGTCTTTCATCACAGGGCCCTAGGATTGTACGTCCGACGTACAGTCCAGCTACCGCACATCCACGTGGATCTCAGCCATCTTCATCGCATGGACCGCATCGGTCCATGTCACATCCACATGGATCATTGTCATCAGCGCCGCAGCCACTAGGGTCACAGCCACTGGGGCTACTGCCACTCGGGGCGCAGCCACTTGGGTCACAGCAATCAGTGACATGTCCCATTGCGGCCCATACAGCTGCATCGCAGGGCTCGCAGCCATATTCATCGGGGACTCCATCTATTACAGGCATTCACCTGCGGGATTCTAGCTCTGACCCCCTACACCTTCCACACATGCCCCTGGTGATGATGACGAAGAGGTGCATCGTGATCAGTATGGTAGGATCATTATCGTCTCTAAGGGTGACGGGTAAGAGTTATTTGTTATTTTTAACGTTTATTATTTTGTACGGTTTTACTAAGATATTAATGTGTCTTTTTTTTTTATTACATTAAAGGTTTATCCCTAGTAATGTTACTACGAGGATAATCACCCAGGCAACTAGAAAGCTATACGATGACCCTTATGCGACTTGGAGTGATCTTCCATTCTCGCTTAAGGAGGCAATTTTCAATGATTTTAAGGCATAAATGTTCTTTTAAGCAGTACAATTATTTATATTTATGATATTTCCATCTAAATACTTAACTTCTCAAATACAGAGCAAGTGTGTTTAGGAACACCGCTATAGTGCGGAGGTAGCTGCTAACTTCCATCACAAGGCTTGCAAGCGGTTGTCCCATTGCTTCTCCAACGCTAGAAGGTCGAACCAGAAGCCCTCCTGGTTGCAAGATCGTCTATGGGATGATCTGCAAAGGCAATGGCTAGCCGCAGATTTCCTAAAGAAGAGCGAGCAAGGAAAGAAAGCTCGTGCTTCGGAGACGGGAGGCTCTCTGCACACTGGAGGTGCGATCAGCCTCGGTTCAATAAAGAGGAAAATGGTACGTAATTTCTTAATTTAATTTTAATTTTCAACGTCTAATCTGTTTATTAACTAAAATTTATGACTTTTCAGGAGAAGAAGTTGGGCCGTCCGATGAGGCAAGATGAGTTATTCAAGCAAACTCATATTGTCAAGAAGAAGAAAGATTCTGATGAAGAAAGGTGGGTCGAGGACCGAGCCTCGGCTGTACATGTAAGTTTTTAATTTTCATTAAGTACTTTGATTTAGTTTTATATAACTTTTCAATACTAATTCTATGTAATTTTTCTTATAGAGTCGCTTCACAGCTGAGGTTGAAGAATTTGTACGCAGCCAGCCACCATCTTCATCGGGCGAGCCAATCCAACCGTCGGACGAGGATGCTGAAAGATTATGGACGCAGGTTGCTAGCGGTCCAAAAGGGGGGAAGGTATACGAGCTTCCCGCTAAGAAATTCCACCGCTATAGGTGTGGAATGCAAGGAATAGGCACTTCCTCGCAAGCGGAGCAACTTGATAAAGAGTGCATCTCCTCTATGCGGGAGAATTTGGCAAAGCTCACAGCCGAGCTAGAAGCTGCCAAGGAAAGAGAGAAGGTTAGAGAAGAAAGAGAAAAGTTTAGAGATGCTCAGTATGTTGATTCCCCGCTCACGTGAATCATCGCCAGATGGTCACCCTCCCCCTGCTACTTCCTCCCGTCATCCCCGTTATCATCCCTCCGGTCCTACACAACAACACCCTTATCCACAATATCTTCGTGATGACACTTCATCCGACGATGACACTCCTGATGTATAGTAGAACAATAGACATTAGTAAACGTTGAATTGTAATAACAGCTTATATAATGTATAAGTTCATTTGAACTTTATACCTTGTTATTGTTTAATGTTGTTGTTTAATGATATTGTTTATTGTTGTTATTCTCGTTGTTGTTTATTGTTTGTTGTTGTTGTTGTCGTTGTTATTGTTTGGTGGTGTTGTTGTCGTTATTCTTGTTTTCATGGCATAAACTGCCTATTTTAGGAATTTGGTAAGCTGGCAGGTGGTGTAGCTGCCAAAACAGGCAATTTCTGAAAAAAATGAACCAAAAAAAGCGACCAACTTTGGTCTCAAGTTGGTCGCTATTTTGCTGGAAAAAAAATAAACTGCAAATTAGCGACTAACCTTGGTCGCAAATATATAAAAAAAAAAATATTAAATTTTAACTTTGGCGACCAATTTTGGTCGCTAATGAAAAAATTAAAAAAAAAATTCAGCAGTTAGCGACCAAAGTTGGTCGCTAACTGCTGAATTTTTTTTTAAAATTTTTTGATTAGCGACCAACATTGGTCGCTTATTAAGACTTTAAAAAAAAAAAAAATTAATTTAGCGACCAATATTGGTTGCTATTTCCCAGAATATATTAATTTAAAAAAAAAATAGGGACCAACTTTGGTCGCTAATTTGCGACCAAAGTTGGTCTCTATATGTTTTTCCGGAATGTTTGGTCCATTTTTTGGTAGAGACCAATGTTGGTCGCAAATTAGCGACCAACTTTGGTCGCTATTTGTTTGTGACCATCTAAATACTGACCAGGCCATTTTGGTCGCTTTTTGGTCGCTTTTGGGCAAATTGTGACTAACTTTGGTCGCTTTTTTCGGTCGTTTTTCACCTGTTTTCTAGTAGTGTATTATTAAACACCAAAATGTAAGGTGCGCAATGCACTAAAAATATACATTAATAGCCAAACATTACTTCTCGCCAGACGAGGTGATTATGTTTCGATTTTACCCTAATTTCGAGCTCTCATTCATGCTTGAATCATATTGTTCTCCAATTCATGGGGTTATATAAGATTATTTTCTAAACTTACATACTGATCCAATCTAATGTATTTTGTTATTTATGACTAATTACATGCTGCTTCTTATTTTTCAATATCTAGGGTGTTAGCTATGTACGTGCAAGGGGATTTTCAATACATCATGTATTTAGCCACACCATGGTAAATGGTCATCTTATTTTAGTAATTTATTAAGTCTGGTGAAAGAGAAGGTTGGCTTGAGATGATTCTCTACAACATATATTGTTTTCATTTGCCTATTGCAGGAGCAAGCTGCTATGGCTTTACAACATTTCATCGGTGTCGGTACCCAGACAGCCTTGTTTTTTTTTGTTAGTATTGTTCTTTGTCCTGGAGATTCTGTTTGTAGTTCTTTTTGCTTTCCTCTAGTGCACTTTCGGAAGTTCAAAGACTGGCCAAGTAACTTGAATATTTTGTGCTTCTTCTAGCTCTGGATTTGTAGCTACTGACTTTGTTATCAAAAATTTGCAGGTGAAGTTCTCTCCTTCTTTCTTAGATTCAAAATTTTCTATAATCATCATATTATATTATCATACTATATATTTAGGTGAAGGTATTTTATTAAAATATTCTTTAAAACCTAAATGACAAAATTACCCTTTACATAATTACTACATTATAATATTTCTGTACTAAAAATTAATATTGCCTTTCAAGAAATAATAAATTTGTATCATGACCATGATAAATGAGAAGAGAGGCGTGTAGATTCATGCAATAACTTAGCGGAGCCTATTGATATCCTTGATGTTGTTTTCATCTTGCCTTACATTATTGCAAATGTACAAACTCTCTCAACCTTTAGCATGCCCATTCAATATTTGTTTATTCAGCTTCTAAATATTATTACAGATTTATCCTTTTCTTATTCTTTTCTTACCTTTATTCAAGTGGACAACTAAGTCAATTAAACAATTCTTCTCCCATCAAATCATTGTCAATTGAAAAAATCCTTTTTGATTCGTTAAAGATTTTGGTTTTTTTAATTTCGCTAATCTGCTCACCATTTGCAATAACCCATCTACAAGTTAAATTGGGTAATTTCTTTTTCTTTTCCTATTAGTTTTTATGAGTGTTGTGCTAATTCTATAGTTGTTACCAGCGGCGAAGTCATATACTGTGTATATAAATAAAATATTACGTTTCAGAAGCATGTAACACATATTAAACGCTCTTTGTAGGAAATTTATTTTCATTTACTTTCAAATTTTGAATACCCTTAGCAAAAGTCTTAATCTCGTCACTAGTTGTTACAGTGTATCTTCATAGTGAGTGCCATAAATGAGTATCTTTGTTTATGAAAATTATTTGATACAATACAGTCCTAGCTGGTTTTCATTAGGAATAGTGCTTCTTTTTGTTATTTTTCTTTTGGGTAACTAGGATTTTTTTATTCCAGAATTATGCTAATTGCTCCCTATTGGTGGGCTTGGCTTCTTTACATCATCTTTGTTTGTTTTTTACCAGAAAGAATGTTAGGAAGCTATAAGTTATGTGGAATTCTACGGTAAATATGATTGGATGCGACAACGTCCTGAATGTTCCCCCTTACTTTTTTCCATCATTAGTGTTCTTTGTTTTGGTATTGGTTGCTTTGCATTCTGTTAATACTGACGCATATTTTTATTTATTTTTTATTTAGTGTTCAAGCTATTATTTATCAAATATTATATTTATTTATACGATTTTTTTCAATTAATGTGTGTTCGGAATTAAGCATGTTATTTTTAATATAATAAGACAAATTGCTATAGAGTTTTAATATATTTTAGTATTATTTAAATTATATTACAAAAATTTGTACGATTGATATGAAATAACTATTCAGAAACCAGTTCCAGAATAATAGAAAGCAAAATTTAAATTAGTTATAAACTCGGGGAATAATTTCATAACTAACTTTGTAACATTAATTCATTAAACTATATTAAAGATTCTATGGAACTTCTCAAGATAATCCTCAACTTTTTGAAACAGTACATGCTTTGAAGGATGTTCCTTGAGTGTTTGGCTAGATACGTAGATAGCCCTTCAAACTTCACGATTTCTTTTTTAGATACTCAAACCTCTTGAACACTTTGCTGCTCCACACTGAGATTTAGAGCGGAGTCATTCCCGTTTGAATGAAAATGGTACGTATTCATCAAAAAAAGTTGCTGTGTCTCTCCCGAATACAAGCTGCTGACATGGTAAATCATGTGATTTTCACTCTGGAAAATATGCTTCGCTGAAAAATATGGGGTATCGATTTTCCTTTTGTGTTCTCTCTCTCATCTTTTTTCTCTCCTTTTCTTCGGATGTGCTAATAGATGACAAATAATACAACTTTTATTCCTCCATCTCCATCCTTTCTGTGAATATCATATAGCATGAAAATTTACGTTCATCCTAAATTAATGCCAAACCCCTTATATATAATCAAATTTTCAGTGTTCTATTACAAAAACTAACAACAACTAGTTGCTTTAACAGAGAGTCTTGCAGTCCTCATCATCCATGGCCACCGGAATTTTGTTGCTGCTAGCTCTCAAACATTCTGTTTTCAGTACCAGCAGTTTCTTGGCCCAAACCCCACCTCAATAGCTCCACTAGTTTTGTTCTTCCCATTAACTCGCCCCTTTTGCGCAACTCTGATCAGGTCTATAAGAAGGCCAAGGTTGAAGGTTTGCAGCTTTATGTTGGAGGATAAAAATACCCAAGTTGAGGTGATTCAAAGGATGAAATAGATGTAAAGATTTGGGGAAGAGTGTAGAAAAATGGCGAGGAAAACATTGGAGAGGTTTATTTACCTTCTGGTGGCTGCAATATCTATTTTGAGGATTGCAAAATAGTTATTATAGAGAAGTGGGAGGGGACAGGAGGTATCCATTGGGGGAAAAGTTGGGGGAAGGTTTTCTTTTTATAATTATTGTTTTTTCTTTCAACTAAATGTGGCAATATTATTTTATTAAAAATTGCATGTTATTATTTCTTTTGTTCACGCAAGTGGCCTTGCGATCAAAGGTGTTCACTAGACACATCACTTACTGCCAACATAAAATGTTCAAGAGATTACTATTCAAATTAAAGTGTCTAAATGAAAAATCGCGTCAAATTTAAGCTTTTAGGGGTTACTTAGGTATTTGGCCTAAATCTCTCTTATGCTATGAAAAATCATGAAAATGTTACCTTTGTCCAATGTAGTCCTGTTGGCTCCAGGTTCTCCTTTGGGTAAAACTTACGTGTCACTAGTGAAAATTATTTTCAGTAACTGTAGCATACAGTCAATGAGCAAAGTGTCTGCTATGCTACTGCCTCCTGTTAATCGCCCTCACCGGAATTTTTCTGCTGGAAAATTCTTGAAATCTGTCTCAAAAGAGAACCAAAGTGTGGATTCTACTCAGATTTTTCATATCGGCTGCTTTTAAGAAGAAGCATAGAAAATTAGCTTCGGACAATTGATCTGAAACATTGTACAAAGAAATTCCAGATATATAGGTTTACAAGCTGTACCTCTTCTCAACCAGATAGTAGCAGCTTTTGTATTTTATTTTTTTGCAGTATTACTCCTTTTTCTTGTTAGGTAAGTGTAGCTTTTACTTTCTTTCCTTGTAATCATGTGTTATCTTGAAGATTGTACTAAGAAATGTCAAATTTATAGGATTTTACACTTTGGACCTCTTTTCAACCGGATATTCTAAATGTAACTCGAAAAAGTTAGTTTTCGCTTATCGAAAGTAGAAACCGAAGCCGTGTTTTTTTGTACTTAATTTTCTTGCACCTACGTTCCTTCCCCTTGTTGGATAAGTGTAGTTTTTAATTACCTTCAAATTGCTAGTACAATATTTCTTCACAAGTTTAATGTCTGTTTTCACTTATATAATATTCTAGTTGGGGGCGTACAGTAACATTATAATTATTAACAGTTCTTCAGAGTTAAAGAAGAAAGATCATTAAATTATGCACAATATCGAAACTACATAGAGTAAACATATTGTTGATAATAATGTTACATGGCCTGTAATTTTTTTCAAAGGAAGTACATAGTTACAAACTTAATTATATGTTCAACCAAGCATTAAACCCGTACAACTTGGAACATGTTGATACATACTAGGGCCAGATTTCTGAACTTCAAAATAAGCATCATATCTACAATTGTACAGAATTCCATCTCATAGCTTCTTTCCTGGCGTTAATTAATGTAGTTGAAGTTTGTCTTTAAGTTTTTGTTTGTAAAGTTCAAGTTTCTATCCTTCCAAATCATTCTGGTTGTCCTTGTGGCAATAGGGGCAAATGGAGCTTATAACAACAATAGTTAGATATATTAAGCATAATTATGGCACTGTAACAACTAACTACAAAAGGTACCAAAAGACAATTATTTAGAATAAGTAGCATTGATATAAGAAATACTTCAAGAGTCATTTTGTTTCCTAATACTGCTCTTAAGATACTCTTTTCACTGGCTCAATGTTAGTAATTCATTTCACCCCCATGTCATTACAAATTTGCAGTTATTTGTGATTGTGTTATATGCTCTGAGTGTAATTTGTAGGGGTTTTAGCTCCTTCGGTGCTAACATCCGAGGGAGAGCTCACGTGAAGAAGATGAGTTGAAGCATGTTGATGAGCCGAAAGAATAGAGTTATTTGGTCTTTAGTATCAAAGAAAGTCGAGAAGGTTGAAACATAAAGTGGACTTGCTCAAGCAATGGTTTGGAAGCAAACATCGTGAAAAGTTGTATCCCTATCTATTGAAATAGGATAATCTTTTTTCCATCATAACGATACCTAAATAACTAGAAGAATTAACCCAAATAGCCGTCCACCCAATTAACTAAATTAAAAATAGCCGATGGAGGTATAATATGTGCATAATTTTTATATTATACATGTATAATCAATGTATAATCTATGCATATAGCTAGAAAAAATAAACAATGAATGTCGCCGGCTATTTGTGTAAAGATTCCAAATAATTATCCAAACCAAGGATTTGATTGTTAAGTCTTGCTAATGCGAGTGAGAAGCATGTGCACATCACTTGTCTCCTCCGGTTCTCCCTTGCTTTTTTATTTGTAAAATACTTCTCTACCGATAATAATACAATCTTTCAAATTTAATTTTTAATTAATTTTTTTGTAGAGGAATAAGGAAACAAATAAACATTGATTAGAAGTTATAATATTACAATTAGTATTAAGATTTCTTGACTAATTTGTGATTATTAACGAAATCATTAGTTGATTTATTATTATTTTATTCGAGACAACCATACAAATAGCTGAATGAAATCTTTAATGGATAAAGTAGAAATTATCTAATTCTCTAATAGAAGCTTTCATTAGAAAATCTGTAAATAAGAAAATAAAAGTAAAAATCAGTTCCTTGAAATTATTTACTATTAAAGAGGAGGAAAGGACCCGGAATATAAAATCCAAGTAGAGCCGGGTCCGTATAACCAGAATTTAGGAATCCCCGAAAAGACCCAACGGAATTCTCTATCACCGCTCCTGAGTTTAGGGTCGGGAATAGAATTATCACGGCGAGTTTCAATAACGGAGAATAGTGAGCAAAAGAGCAGCAGCGCAAATGAAGACGACCAAAGGAGGCAAAGTCATGAACCCTACCGACGCTTATCGCAAGGAACAACGCAAAAGGGAATTGAAAAGGGTATATTTTTATCTCAATTATTAGTTTCCTTTGGAGTTATTTATAGTGTACATCAAACAAGTATTACTGTGCCTGTACTTGTTGGGGGCGACTATATGAATACTCAATAGATTTAGAAATGGATCAATTGGGGGTATTTCCATTCTATTACTCAATAATTTGTCTAAAGAGTAAATTTTTGGACTTTAATTGATATACTAACAGATTTCCTTAGAGTTGTCTATAGTACAATGACTATTACAACATTAGTTGGAGCGACGAACTAGTGACTGAACTAGGTGGATGGAAGGGGTTTCAACTTCAACGATCTTTTTTGATTATATATAAGCTGTTGAATTCCCTCGACATTAGGAAATTTTGTAGTGTAGCAATAAAGGCGGTTCAAAAGTTGCTTTAGGTCTCAGGTTCAAATCCCAACTGCCACATTGGCAATGATATGAATAATCTATTTAGTTCGGAATCCAGTTGGGTCATTTTATTCTAATACTCAATAATCTGTCTTCAAAAAAGACAAATGTATCTTTTGGGGTCGTTTCACTCTAATACTCAATAATTGTCTTAATAGACAAATAGCGCAGAATAGGTTGAGGATTTTTTAGTATATGAACCCTTGCTGATTTTTCAGTTGGGAACTTATACTCCGTAACACCCAGGGGGCAATGTGATAAACCCCTTGCCCATTTTTTAACTACACTTGGGGACCCATATAGTCCGTGCTTAGGAGAGCACGTGCTAATGCATATAGTGGTGTGCCCATTCTATTGTGCAGCTAATTTCATACTTTCATTATTGGTTGGTTCCGGAACATAAACGTGAAGCCTATTGTTATGTTTTTATGTATGTACAAACATGCTTTGAGTCTTATGAGACATCTATTGGAAATAGAAGGAAAATTGAGGGATGGTTCTAAGGAAGATCTGTTTGTTTGAATATCCCATAACAAGTTATTAGGTGGGGTTTATGTGGAATTTATTTATTTTGGATTTTATTTTTCCCAGAACAAGAAAGAGAGGAAGAAAGTGAGAGAAGTGGGTATATTGAAGAAGGATCCGGACCAACTAAAAGATCAGATTCAGAAACTAGAACTGATGAGTAAGTTGTTCCACATATAATTCTTTTCTTTGGATAAGTTGCTGCATTTGAACTCTGTGCTACTTCTTGTTATATAATTGAATAAAATGCTCTGTATTTGGATCATTTGCTATTGAATAAAATGCTCTTGTGCTTAACACTTCTGTTGACGTTGATAATTCTGGAGATTGTTTTGAGTGACATTGAAGAAAGACTGAGAATTATAAAGTAATGCCTATACATCACGTTCAGTAAAGTAATAGCAATAAGGAGAGGAAGGACAGAAGTAGGACATATTCTGAAGTGGATTAATTAAAGCTCGGAGAATTACTTCAGAAAAATTCATGAGACTGAAGAGTGGTTACTAGCAGTATATAACATTGGACCTGTTATCATTTTGAGTTAATTGGTTAAATGTTTTACATAGTTTTTAGTTGTCTCATAGCTTTTTAGTTGTGTTTTGTTAATATCTCCGTTCCAGAACCGTACGTGAGATTTTCACCTCATACGGCTCCTCCCTTATGTGCATAATGAGAATAATACATAGAATCAAAAAAGATTCAACGATGAAAATATTCTCATTATGAACTCAGCAGGGCTAGTGTTTTTACAAGAAATCTCTAGCCAACCTTCCTGCAAGAGATTCTTTCTTAACATCAAGCCTATTGGGACTAGATAGAAATGATAAGATAACTCCAACAATTTCTTTGTTTTTAACGCCTCCTAATTTCCAGGAATTAGTCACTTCAATAGCCTTCGATGGTTATACGGGTATCCAAAGGACGAACGAGATGGATGTTTCTTGTCCCAACCATTTTTTTAGTCCCAAGCCCGCTAAGGAAAGGGTGGTGAAAACTTTATACCTGATGAGAGTGGTTGAGGCAAGATTTTTCTTTTGAGTATATTAGTGGTAGTAATAGGATTGTGGTGAGCAGATTGAATCCTATCTTCTTGTCGAATACTAGGTTATACAGCCTGATAACTAGCCAATAGTGCACTCACTGTTGGTTTGTTATACTGTTAGTTGCATTGTATTTTTCCTTTACTTCTATGATAACACAACTCATATTGATTATTGTTGGTTACTTAAAATGTGAGGTTTTCTTGCTGGAACCTACCTCTGGGTCAACCAGGAAAAGGTTTGGGTGGATGAAATTTTAAATAGCTACTTTCATCCTTTGGTTCATTTATTACTTATGAAAGAATATCATCCATTGATGCAATTACTCGGCAAATAAAATCTGGTCCAGCTGTGGATGGACTAGTTTATCTGTCATGCATCTTTGTTTGGCCAATAAAGTAATATAAGAAGAAATTGTTGCACTGTCTATCAAGAAAAGAATAAGGTGGAGCTTGTATTATTATTTGTGATGTTCTGAAGATTAAAATCTTATTGTAATTGAATGTAATCAATTTATGCAGAGGCGGAGGGAGCTCTAGACAAAGCAAGGAAACATAAAAAGAGACAACTTGAGGATACACTTAATCTTGTTCTCAAAAAGAGAAAGGTAATGTTTATTCGTGCGCCTGGTGCTTTTATTAGGGTGATTATATAGAAAATACACGTAGATCCCTTAGGTATGCTCTTTGAAGATAAGAGGTCCTCGCAATAAGAAATTTGTTGTATGCCATGCCGGCTAATTCTATATTGCTGCTTCTTTTAGTATGTATGCCTGAATGTCATTGTCTGATAAGTTAATGCCCATACTAAATGCTCTGTTACCTTAGGTGATAGAACATAGAGCTATTGTAGTAACAGCATGTATGCTGTAGATTATTAACAACTTGAGATTATTAGCAACTTGTAATTATGTAGCTTAATATCTTTTTTCAACCATTCCTCTAGATTATGTTTCCATCTACTCTATAAAAATAGGTATCCCTTCAATCCTTTACGGCACATCTTGTTCTGGGTACTATGTTCCATAGGTAAGATAAGCAAGGAATATAATATTTAGTTGTTATGAAAAGGCTGCTGGGCGTCCCACAGCTATTTATTTGCAATGAGCTAGCTTCTCCATGTTAGGTGTCTTTCTTTCTCGATCATATAACAGACCAATTAGACTGATCAAGAAGTAAATGTGCTAATCAGTGTAAACGCTGCTGAAAAACATTGCATAACGAGTTGATTTTACAGCAAAATATTTGGTGCTTCTAAATTGATACCGTCATCTGGTTTTTCGTGGGATGGTTGGTTCTTCTCGTGTAAAATGCTGTGTTAAATTTATACCTGTATGCAGGTAAGTGCAGCTGGCAACTTTAAACACGTGAAAGCTTTTTGTTTAATTTTAGGCTTAGGACGTTGTGGATGCCAATTGAAGTGGCAGAGAACAAATTTAGATCATGAGCTGCTGAGCTAGTTAAGAGACTTGATCTTGAGACTGGTGGTCAAATTTTATCTGAGTGTTCTATCTTATTACTTTGAGGATCCAAGAGAATGGTTTCACAGAAGTACCATACAAGAATGTACAAGAATCATTAGCAATCTTGTCAACTTTTTGGGGGATTAATGAGAGAGCCATTCGATAGAGTTTTAGTTCTTAGTAAAAGAGAGCTACCGCTCTTCTTTGAGAAAAAAGGAGGGAAGGGAGATATTCATATTACCAAAATCCACTTTAGTTTTATCTGACAAAACTGTTCTCTTCTCTGTGGATGAAGCAGCATAGCCTTTTGGCAATAATGCTTTTCGAGAAATTCGAAAGAACTGCTTCACCAATATCTCATTTATACTTGAATGCCTTCAAACTTTTTCCCCTTTTGCTTTGTTCAAATTTATTGTGGGAGCAAAGGAAAAGTGGGATGGGCAAGTTTAGGTAGGTTGGTTGTTGCATGGAATTGGAGAGAAAAGATGTCAATCTTTCATTTTCTTTTCCAATGGGAGTTTCCTTTTCTGGTGTTTTGTTTAAAAATAACATTGTTAAGGGATTTTTGATAGTTCCCCAAATAAAAACGGTTTTGCTATACGGAAGTAAAAATGAGACAGGTGTATCTAATTTTTTTTTGATAATGGTGATGTCCGAACCAAGCTTGGGCACACACGTTTCTCTAAATCTTTTTTTGAGAACGGTAAGAAAGATAGATTTCTCTAACTTCAAAAACATATGGTCAAGGGTTATTGCTTTGGACTCTTCTGGAAGTCTAAATGCCCAGATTTTTCACGCTCCCACTTCTAACTTCAACATAATTGGGCTAAATTGATCTCTCCGTCATTTTATTCACGTCTTGATTTTTTGTTTTTCACAAAATTTCTTTTAGCAATTTATATTCTAAGTGAACCAGAAGAGATTTAAGTTAAACATAACATCAAGTTGTATCACAAGTTTTGATGTCAATATGTCTCATTTCTAGCTCTATATGAAGTGCCAACACCTTCAGAGTTGGGTAAATTTGATTTCAGTATCCTAGAGAATTTTTTACTATTGTGGGGATCCTAGGTGCTCTTGAATTTTAACGAGGGAAAGGCTGGATAAAGGAGACTGCTATCATGTATTTTTAGGTGAAGCTTCCCTTCTCCACCTTTCATGTTGCTGTTGACTACTTTGGTCATCTTTGACCTTTTAACTTCTCAGAGACTTGGAGTAGGTTTTCATTTTTTTCCCTTTTTGCCTATTTTATCAGTGCTATGGTTCAGACAGAAGTTTCTTATATATTTCTTATATAGTTACTGTGCAAAGAAACTTCTAACTTCTACTGAAAATCCAGTCAGCTCTAGAAAAAATACAAGTATTTCCATGACACATTCCACCACGCCCCTAACAAGAAAGAAAGAAAAGAAAAAGTTCTTTGCTTATAGTAAACAACTGTTCATAATGATCAAAAGAGCCATGAACGAGGCTGATATGGAGAGATAGATAAAAGATGCTTTGGAGATCAGCTGGTAGCATTTAGTGGTTTACTAGACTATACAGGAAGATGGTTGAAATATAACCTTCCTTCTCAGTTAATATGTTTTACTTGGACATATCTTTTCCTTTTCATGTCATGTTTGTGCTTTCTCCATTGTGATGGCAACTGTTAAACTCTTATTGTGTTCTTGTATCAGCTTCTAAGCCTTTTGATTCTATAGTTTGATTGGGATGTATTTGTTACTCACTCTAAAGCTTTGGTTTTTGGTAGGAGTATGAAGAAAAACTGAAAGAAAAGGGCGAACAGCCAGTCATGTTTAGGTAAAAGAAGGCCGTCCTTTTCTAATTTATGTGTTTTCGATCCTCAGATCCACCCAACCCCTAAAATCAAGAAATTACTCTCTTCTATACTTAGTTCTCTTGTCTCAACTTTCTCCAACAGTCACTTGGGCCCTCCTCGAAGGCGGACCTCTGCTGAAGAGGAAGAAATGGTCAAACATCCAAAACCTGAAGTAAGTTTTCACTTAACTCCTACATTTTGTTGGAATTAGCTAGTGCTGATCTGTGAATCACAGCTAGCAATATGTGGTTGCAGGACTCGGTCTACTATCACCCTACTCTAAATCCAACTGGAGCTCCTCCTCCTGGAAAACCTCCTATGTTTAAGTCATCCATTGGTGTGTATAATTCACTTCTCTAGTGAGTTTAGTGTTGCTTTCCGTGTGTGCATCTCTCTGATACTATTCATGCTTCAAACTACAGGATCTCGAGTACCATTATCTGCGGCTTCATCAAGCGGTACAGCATCATCATCACAGTTGGATGGAGAAGATGGCAGCTTATCAACTCTTCCTCCACCACCTCCACCACCTCCATTGCCCCAGAGTGGTGATGCAGATTCTGGGGATGTGTCTGCGATGCCTGCATCTTTACCTTTACCTCCTCCACCTCCTATGCCCCCAAAGCCCGTGACAGAAATGAGCACTTCATTGCCACTGCCTCCTTTGCCCCCACCACCTCCTGGTCCCCCACCAAAGGAACAGGTTGCCGTTCACCTTCCACTTCCTCCACCTCCCCCACCTCCCCTTCAGCCATCTGCTCAACCTCCTCCTCCCGGCACCGGTGGAAGTGAAAGGGATAGAAGTAACCTGGACAATCCAGCTTCAGTAGAACTAATGCCGGTAGTCTTGTCTTCTCACTAACTTATTTAAAATATATGTTCGAGGGAGTTCCTCTTTGGAATTTCTGGATATGTATATAATGTTTATTTTCTAGTGATGATCTCTTTGCTTTTTCATGGGTCCACTGTGCTTGCTTAGCCTCCTCTCCCAGCGGGCTTGCCATTGAAGTCAGATGGCACATCTGTTGAATCTGATGCTAAAGCTTCCTCAGAGTCAAAAGATCATGTTAGATTGCCACCGCCGCCTCCACCACCTCCAAGGCAACAGCCTTCAGTTCCTGGAGCTGCCATGGTCCCAACTTTGCATCATGATGTATTACCTCCCGCACTTTCTCGGTTCCCTCCACCCCCACCCCCGACTGACATGCGGCCACCACCTGGAATTGCCGGCCAGCTTGCTCCACCTGGAGTCATGCTCTCGCTTATGCCAAGGCCACCTTTCGGACCTCCTCCTGGTCCTCCACCAATGATGAGACCGCCACTTCCACCTGGTCCCCCTCCTTATCTACAAGATGGTGCCAGACCACTTGCCACTCAGAAGCCATCATATGTTAAATCAGCTGCTTCAACCGTTGTTAAGAGGCCTCTAGCTCAGCATACACCAGAACTTACAGCAATGGTTAGTTACTCTGATAACATTTCAAATTCTTGCTTATACTTAATTTTTGGGGTTTGGCACTTTCATTAGGCCAACCTCTAAATGTAGTTTTAGGCTCATTTGGTAGACTGGACTAGATTAGGTCATATTGTTTTTCCTCTGACTAGACTGCAGGAGGGAATTATGAGCTGACTCAAACCCTTTTCCATAATTTCGTGTACTGGATTAAGTATTAGATAACTTGTTGATAACTTTGCATAATTTAATCCATCTTTTGGTTTAATGCAGCACTAAAATTAAAATACCCAAAACATTCTTGGGCAAGTATAATTTTTTTAAGTGCAAATTATTTCAGTAAGTGCTATAATTGCTCTGATTGTCCCGTTAGCGTTGAACCGAAAAGTAATTTGATTTAGATATTATATTAGTAGTAGTTGGAGAAAACATTCATATAGTTGTTAGAAAGTTGACTTGGTAAGGTAAATATTGCAATGTCTTAAAATTGATTGTTAAATGACTTTGAATTATTGAATGATAGGTAAGATGTTTAAAATGAACTTATATAACAGTCATCAAATATTTTGGCTGCAAAGTAAAAGTAAATTGAGAAAGAGATACATGGAGAATGAGGATCTGTTTATCGTGGCAGAAACCTTCATCAACATGATTCTTTGACAAGTTATTTTTTAATTCCAAAATGATCAACAATGAGGCACCCAAGGGTGTGGTCTAGCGTTAATAAAGTGGGTAAACCATGGGAGACCATGGTTCAAATCTCAATAGAGACAAAAAAATTACTCTAGGTGATTTTTTCCATCTGCCTAAGCCTTGGTGAATAGAGTGAGTGATACATGTGCTAATGGGAGGTAGCTGGTACACAGTGAAATAGTCGAGATATGCCGGTTAGAACACTGTTATAAAAAAACACATTAGAGCAAAGAGAAGATGGAAAAACAGGAAAAATTTGAAACAACCAAAATATTAAAATACAGCACAAGTGATAAGATATAAGCAGACATAAGATGTTTTAGGAATTGCAGAAAAAGAAAAGGAAACAGGGGAGGTGACTTGATCAAATATAACCACGGTTGTCCTGATTTGGTTAGATGGAAGCCCGGCCAAGCTTTTCTCATCATTAAATGAAACCTAGCTGCAGTCCTCTTCGTCGTCTATTAGCAAAATCCTAGTAGCCTTTGTTCGTTAAGTCTCTTCACCATGATTGTGGGAATTGATGAGAAAGGAAAGCTCTGGAGAAAGATGTGGTACAGAGAAAGAGGGAAGGAGGAGGATATTGGGAAAAGGATAGTGGAATTATCCTGTTTGTTGGGTATGTAATCTTCATTTTGTATGATATATGAAATGGAGAATAATCCCAACCCTCCGCATAGGATAAAATAATTGCATGTACTTGTATAAATGATGAAGATGGAGTCTTATTCCAGAGCTGCTGAATAGGGTACCAATGGCAATAATTGCAAACCTTGTATCATTGGGTCCAACTTGGTTACCCTGACAAGATTCATTTGCAAGTACTCTTTTCCACCTCTTCAATATCCTTACTTCGTAATATTTAGATGCTGAGATCTGGATCACTTTTGTATTGTAATCATATGCTCTAAATTCAAAGGAATGTCACTCTGAGAGGCTAAAACTAAATGTCACTCTGAGAGGCTAAAACTAAATATCACTCGTGAAAGGCTAAAACTGACTTCAACATATTTTAAAAAGAAGTAAAAATTCAGGCTCTTTATTGTAACTTTTTTATTAAAACAATATTCATCATTTTTTACTTCAGTGATTTAGTATCAGAACGCCATGAACATTCTATGTTTACATGACATAAGATACATCTAATTATTTGGTTGATGGATTATGGTATATAGTATTTGGTATCTTTGGTTGTTACCTATTATATTTTTAAACAGTAAAATGGTCGTCATGATCTAGTTCGTGTAAAAATGAAAATTCTCCTTGATCAACTTTAAGAAGAGAATGTGATGAGGATTTTCATCAAATTGCGAAAGATAAATTGCAATGGTGAAACCCAAGATGACTTGATTTATTCTTTCAATTACTTGAGCAATATTAGATCATGCGCTCTATAATGTAGAGATGAAATAAAATGATAGGTATCCTTTTCGCTTATTTCCTTATCCATAAAATAGAAATCGGAACATGGATATCCACAATTATGATCTGCACTAGATAACCGTATGAAAAAAGGGAAAACAAAAAGAAATAGAAAATTGATTCTGGAGTGTTGATTATGTGCTACTTACCCTGATTATTTGTTTGTTTTCATGCAGGTTCCTGCTTCTGTGCGTGTTAGGAGAGAATCTGCAGTTCCAAGACCCAAACCAAAGTCATCGAACACGATTATTGTCAACCAGCCAGCAGTAGCTCCAGCTGTTGTCAAGCATGAATCAACTAGCGCATCTGCACCAAAACCTCAAAGTGTTGATGACTCGTATACAGCATTCTTGGAGGACATGAAAGCACTTGGTGCTCTTGATAGCTGAAGTGATAGCTAATAGCAACAGAATCAGGATAGCAGTCAATAGGAAAGACGGGCAATCTGATGGATCTTCAATCGTTACTTGGGCCATCCCTCGTGTTCTTGGTGTCCATAACTTTATGATGCTTCTACGTGTTAACCATCTTATAACTTGCGTAAATGCATCGTGGTGGCTTCTGTATTTTTCTTTGTCTTTCATTCCCCCC
>MCJB01032920.1:92085-111897 GCA_002018475.1 Nicotiana obtusifolia | reverse complement strand
CCCCCCCCTCTAACAGGCAATACATGCATTAGCCTGAAGTAGGTAGGAAAATATTGTACAATTGATTGTCTAAAAGCACACTCTTCAGGCTCCTACTTGGTTTGCTGCTTCTCATTGGACTGATGGTTTCAACTTTAACTCTCAAATAGAGCGTCTGACTGCCAAAAAAGCCAATCTGCAAGTATCTTGGACCAATTATGACTGATTCAAATGATGTGTAGAGTTGCAATGTTGGATACACTCTCCATCTTACCTGATTTCTCTACTCGTGTATTACTTGCGTGAGTTTAGATTTGAAGGAAATAATTTGGGTTGCCCATGTGGGTCAATCCTAAAGATTGATCAAATAAATTAAAATTAGGAAATAAAGAAAAAACCCCGTACTTGTAAAGGTGTATCATCTAAACGAGAACTCTCTTGTTTAAATAAACGAGGTCATTACATTTACAGATTAACTAGCGAAACAAATAAATGGATCTTGGAGGAACTGTCTGTTATTAAATCGTTATTTTCCTTCGAGATTTGTTACTTTATTTAACGAACAAACCATTGATGTGCTGGTATGGAAGATTTTTGGTCTTGAGTTGCCAAGAAAATATTTTTTTATCAAAAGGGATAATTCGACTTTTTTCACTTTTGGGTGGAATTCTTTCACAATTGTTTTAACTCGGGTCAATTTGACTTTCTTCACTTTCGGGCGCAAATCATACACCTGCATAATTAAGTTCATATCGCTACCCAACAAACAGTTAGATTTATCAATCATAATTACTCAAAAATTTTGCCAAAGCACTATTTGATTCTCTAACACTATTTTCAATTAGTTTTTTCACCAATAAATAACGAGTTAAGGCCAGAGATCAATTTAGTCAAATTAATCTTTGTTAGCGGTCACCAATGCACTAATAGCTTAAATCTCGAGTCATATAATTTGTAATAATATAATCTATTCTAGATTCGATATGACAAGTATTATATTAAAATTAATTAAAAAATATTAAATAAAAATATTCATTTATTCATTTTTTTTCCAACAACGCTTTTCTTCGAAAACCAAAAAAAAAGAAGGAAAAATACATAACTTGCCCGTGTAGTTGCACCGGAAAGTCAGTTACCCCATTCTAGTTTAAAGTAAAATTAATATCACCTCAAAACATATAATACTAACCTCACAATATGAGGTGCGTTATGTCAGCACCACATCAGCCACAAAAAAAAAAAAAATTCAAATTTCAATTTCTTTTACTAATTTTTCTTTTCTTCTTTTTATTTACTGTTTTTCCTTCTTTCATTGTCTCCTGCTCTCTTCTCCCCTTTTCTTTTCTAAAAACGTTCACATCTTGTGTTGGACAATGGTGTTACTAGAATTAGTTTTGTTAGCTATTAAATTCCAGGACTCAACCTTGACAGACAGTGAAACTGAGGGCTGGTAAACATGCCGCAGACGAGCATGTAGATTTCATAATAATCAATAATTACAAAAAAGAATCATTGAAACATGATCCTTTAGATGAAATTTTGGAGTTGGTTCCTTGAAAAGAAAAAAGAAAGTATGATGTTTCATTTTACTTCAGATCTCTATAGCCAATCACAATTAAGTCATTGCTATGTGTATAAATCGAACGAGAAAAAACTATTATTCTTGAAATTGGCTCAGCCAAACTGTTTTGGTAATGCTAGTGCTAGTTGCTCATGCTCGTGTAACGCCTAGTTCTAGTCTTAGGGCTGCTAATGCTAGTTGCTAGCTCAAAACCAGACACGACACCAGAGGCTTCATGCCCCAGACCCAAACTTGACCTTCACGTACTAAAATTACCATTCACCTCACCAACAAGAAAGTCTTTTTAATCTAGAACTCATTAATCAATAAAAAATTAGAGATTACTTGACCATGAAGTCGACTTATTGTATTGTTTTGATTTTCCCTTTGTTAAAGAATGCAATGCCCAAATTTGAAGATCAGAAATCAATTCTTCATGCTTCTAAGAAGATAGAGGGAGTTGGTTTCATAGAAATATGACGCCCATACCTAATGTAAACTTAGAGTCCACCAAACTATAGTTTCCATAGAATACACACACAACGATAAGTAAATAACATAACAATATTTTACGTGGAAAACTCCCAGCTCATGGGATTTAAAAACCACGACCTACACTTGTAGGATTTTAACTTCACTAACCGAGCAATTTTAGATTACAACCGATTGTAACCTAGGAATTAAACTCTTAATTCCTCACCTACTTGCAATAACTATATTGCAAGCCTCTTTGTAATAACTCTATTACAAAGCAACAAACCTTGACTAACTCTAGTCAAGAAACTAAATCAAATGGTGGTTTAAATCTTTCATACAAAGACACTTCTTGAAAGTAGTGTAGGAGTACAAATGAAGAACAAATGACAAAGACTAAACAAACCTAAGGACTAAAGATATCTTCTATCTTTGGATCTGGTCCTTGAGGTTGCAGCAACTTTGTTCTTGAGAGAGATGGTGGCTAGCATTTGAGAGAAATTTTTTTTTAGATTTGCAAGTATTGGGCAAATGAAATCTCTTGCCTCATGTTGATAATATGTGTTTGAGGTCATCAAGGATGATGCAATAAAGTATCCTTTAGTTTGGCCTTAGCAAGCTACAGCTGTGTGGCTGTATTGTGCAGCGGTCTGCCAGACGGTACAGTGAAGCAGCTTTTACAACTGTACAGTTGACTGCACGACGACCAGGAAAACTGATACCTATCTGTTCCCTTTGCTGTTCCCTTATTTGATTTTATTGAGAATTGAATCAGACATCTGACTAGTTACTCTGAACGCAAGGGAACTAATTGTATCGGGTTCCTTATCTGGTTCTCTCATGAAGTTTGTCAAATCATCAAAACAAAAGACGCATAACTTATCAATTTTTCCCTTTTTGATGATGACGAACTTAGAATTGATATCCCCCTGAGAACCAGATCTCCACATTGTCCCCCCTATGAATCAGCCATATTCCCCATGAGGACCAAACCAGAGGAACTGATCACAACTGGCTCTTCGAGACTGTTTGGCAAATCATCAAAACACAAAATAGCATAACTTATCAATTTCCCCCTTTTTAATGATGACAAACCCAGAATTGATATTCCCCCTAAGAATCAAATTCCTTACATGTACATATCAATCTGGTCCCTACCTGGTTCGTCGAGAACGTTTGACAAATCATCAAAATGTGAAATAGCGTAACTTAGAGAAATTTTCCCCTTTTTGATGATGACGAACCCAAAATTGATGTTCCCCTTGAGAACTAGATTCCTTACATATTCCTCTGCGGATCAGACCTATAATCAACATATTATCAGCAACGTTCCCCCCCGCGAAGCAAAGCTATCTTTCATGCACAACACATCATATCAATTCGATTATGTTCCTCCCCCTGTTGACACTTATGTAACTTCCCCTTGAAAAGAGTAACAGAAGAAGCACAACCAAAAAGAAGTTCAGCAACATTAACATGCCACTTGGGCAACACAGCATAAACAATAACAAGAACAACAAGTACATGTCATTGCACAAAATAGAGTGATTGCCCATAGTAAAGTAATTATAACAAAAGCACAGTAGTTTCAACAATACAGAATATGACAATTTAAACAACTAAAGTACCAATATCATCAAACATAGGAATCAAACGAAGATAGGAATTTGAGGCAATTTGGAAGGAGTGAAAGACATGGATCACTGGGCAGGAAGAAAAGTAAGGGGCTAAGTCCTTGATGAGCATGTTCATTCGTTCATTCACAATCCTTTGATCAATGATCATCTGCTCTCTCAAGTCCTCCACCTTTCCCTCAATCTTTCATTCTCACCCTTAATTGAACATTCTATTCTGCCAAAGGTCCACGGGGACCTAGTTCTCTACCTATCTGAGCAGGCTGAACCATCAATTAGATCACCAAGAATCTCCCCAAGCTTCTCTTTATCAAGAACAAACTCAGTCCCAGTTTTACTTCTTCATTATAAACTCAACAATGTCAAGAAGTTTCTCCATTTTTCAGCAATATCAGAGTCAACACTCTGCCTAACAGCACTTTTTGAGACTTCAAAGTCTTCTAACTCTCCAAACCCGATAACTCAAAATTTGCTTCTAAAAGGAACCGGGTTCCTCACTCACACTACCATTTCTTTTTCCTGAGCGGCCATGTCTCCATCTTCTTCTTCTTCTCAATTTGTTCACCCTTACATCTCTTGTATCTTTCTCAATATACGTTCTTTTCTCCATTTTGATCTTTTTTGAATTCTTTCTCACACGTGAAGATTTTTCGGCTTCATTCTCTCTTCTATATTCACCACATCAGCTGGTCACGCCACTTCATCATCAAGCAGCCTACTTTTCATCAATCCTTTTTACTAGATCAGAAGTTCGTTTAAACATAGAGCTCAAAAAAAGTCATCATCAGAATTAATGTCTTGAGACAGACTAGAGGGATCAGGTCCCTCATTCAATTCTCCTTTCTCCAGCACATTCACCAATTCTTCCATCCTTCAAGGCTTCTACAAACCCAGCAACAATTTCAGCCTCACTCTCAGGAATATTAGATCTACCATGTTCCCTTTCAGTTGAAGTCCCATCAAAATCTACCAAAGACTTCTTGAGGTTTTGATTCAGATGGAGCTAGGATTTTGGAAGATGACAGAGTTGGGTTCACTTCTGATGTATTTGGAGGGAAGGATTCTTTTTTAGACAAGGTTGATTTTGGTTTTGAAGAAAAGAATCGGTTTTGGTTGGATGCGGAGAAGGAAATGGTTTTCTAGGGCAACGGGTCTGTTCATAAAAGGTTTAACATTTTGGACTTCAAAATTTGGAGCGATGCAGGAATAAATCAATGACATGACACTTCAATAGTTTAAAAAGGTATATAAGTATTGAATAGACTAATAACCTGAGTCACAGGAACCAAGTTCCTTGACGATTTTTGGAAGTTTGAACAAAAACTCCTAGAGGTGCAATGTCACTCTTACTTGTTTTGTCTTGTAACTACCATGTATGTATACCTGTAACAGTATAAATTTGAGTTAGATGTCTCCAAAAAATACTTTTTAGCATTGTACCTTTTCTTCTTAACATAGCCAATCATCAAGGGACCAGGTCCTTAGTTAAGCTTTATCAACCCCAACTCCCGACGATTTCTTTCAAAGTGTTCCCTGCTCAGCGCCTTGGTGAAAATGTCTACGACCTGGTCCTCTGTCTTCCAGAACTTCATATAAATCAGACCCTTTTCAACATTATCCCTCAAAAGTGATGTCGCACATCAATGTGCTTTGTCCTGTTGTGCTGTACCGGGTTTCAAGCTATAAATGCACCAAAGTCTTTCAATCGTTGCTTGATACATATTAGTTGGGAACAACAGGAGGCAACTGCCACATATTTAGCTTCTGCAGTAGAGAGGGCCACAGAACTTTGTTTCTTTGTACCCCATGAAATCAAGAAAGATCCCAAAAAGTGTGCCATGCCAGATGTGTTCTTTCTATCCACCAGATAACCATCATAATCAACATCAACATACCTAATCAAGTCAGAATTATCTCCTGAGGGATAATAGAGGACCAGGTCCTACGTTCCTTTGAGATACCTAAGAATTTTTTTGGCATCTTTCAAATGAGATTCTTTAGGACTTGATTGGAATCTAGCACACAACCCAACACTAAAGACAATGTTAGGTCTACTGGCTGTTAGGCACAAGAGAGATCCAATAATACCCCAATACATAGTTTCATTTACAGGGGAACCAGGTTCGTCAATGTCTAGACGAGTGGCAGTAGCAATGAGAGTATCAATGGTCTTTATGCTTTCCATCTCAGAACTTTTCAAAGGCTCCTTTATGTATTTCTCATCACTTATCATTGTTCCCTTTGAGGTTTTCTTCACTTGTAGCCCTATGAAGAAGTTCAGTTCCCCCATCATACTCATTTCAAGCTCACTTCCCATAAGCTTTGCAAACACCACACATAGGGAATCATCTGTTGTACCAAAAATGATGTCATCAACATAGATCTGCACAATCAGCAGGTTCCTCCCTCTTTTCTTTAGAAAGAGAGTGTTATCAATATTCCATCTGGTGAAATCATTCTCCAGAAGGAATTTGGACAATCTTTCATAATGCACGATGGGCCTGCTTCAATCCATATAGAGCCTTGTCAAGCTTGAAGACTTGTTCAGGATGTTCATGGAATTTAAAATTAGGTGGTTGTTTGACAAAAACTTCCTCCTTCAAATATCCATTCATAAATGCACTCTTAACACCCATTTGGAACAGTTTGAATTCCATATGAGATGCAAAAGCATTGAGAATTCTGATGGCTTCCATTCTTGCAACTAAAGCAAAAGTTTCATCATAATCAACTCCTTCTTCTTGATTAAGGCCCTGGACCACCAGTCTGGCTTTATTTCTTGTTGTATTACAAAATTAATCAAGCTTGTTTCTGAATGCCCACCTAGTTTTAATAATAGTTCTATTTGAGGGTCGAGGAACCAGGTGCCACATGTTGTTCCTCTCAAATTGATGGAGCTCCTCTTTCATGGAAGCAATCCAGTCAACATCTTTCAATGCTTTCTTGATGTCTTCCGGCTCAATTTGAGACAAGGAAGCTAAAAAGCAAACATATTTCTTGTCTTTGATCTAGTTTGAGTTCCTGAATCCAGAGGAGTGATGACATTTAGGAGATGATGTAAGCTTTTGTACTTCCAGTTAAACACTTAAGTCTCAGGGTGAGAAGGACCAGGTTCAGCTGTGTGAGACCCATCATTGGCATCCATGGAAGTGTGAGTACCACTTCTCTGCTGAGCATCAAGTGTGCCTTGCACATCATCAACTACTCTATATTCCTCTTCAGTTGCTGTGATGGAGGGACCAAGTTCCTCCGAATCAGCTGGAGGTTCTGTTGCATCTTCTTCACTAGACTCCTTGACCTGACTCATCAGATCTGCCTTCCCATTTTTCATATCCATGACTTCTCTAGGAACCTTTGAATACTCTCCATCTTGATCATTCTTATCATGTGAATCTTTGAATAGTCATTAACAATAACAAAGAAGTACTTCTTTCCTCCTCTACTGGGCATCTTCATAGGTCCACACAGATCCATATGAAGAAGATCCAGTGTCCTTGAGGTTCTCACTTCCTTCTTTGGGTTGAATGAGGACCTGACTTGCTTCCCTTTCACACATGCATCACACAACTTGTGATCTTTGAACTTTGACTTCAGCAACCCATGAACCCGGTCCTTCTTGATCATCTTGTCCAACAGAATGAAGCTTGATGCCTCGATCTTCTGTGCCATAGTTCAGCATCATCATCAACGACACTCAGACAGTTATAAGATCGGTGACAGTGCAATAATTTGACAAGAACTCCACTTTGTTTTCTTTGTCACATATTTGAGAGACACTCAATAGGATATATTTCAAGCCATTCACATAATACACTTTCAATTGAGTGAGTGAGTGTTTTTCCAATTTTTTCAACTCCTAGAATGTATCCCTTTTTGCCATTTTCAAAGGACACACTCCCACTTTACAGGGCCTTGAGTGAAAGGAAATAATCCATACTTCCAGTCATGTGTTTTAGAGCAGCCACAATCCATGTACCATTTTTGAATGCTTCCTTTCACTACTGCTTGCACAAGGGAATCAGACATTAGTCTTAGGAACCCAAACAAGTTTGGGTCCCTTGTAATGAGGGAAGGGCCGAATCAAATTTCTTTTGTCCATGTAGGCGTCACACTTTTCTTTTTCAAAGAATCAGGTTCCTTAGCATTAGAAACTTTTTTGATAAAAACTTTATTTTTCTGTTGGGACTGAAAACTTTACATGAATCTTTGTAATGACCAGTCTTACCACAGTGAATACAAAGCCAGTTATCAGGTACAATAACATACTTGCTATGTGGGTTATAGGGGGCGTTTTCCTTATGGAACCCGATTCCTTGCTTGTTTCTCCCATTATTTTTATACATGAAAGTGATTGTATCAGAGGATCCAGGTCCACTTCAGAGATTTATCTAGATCATTTTTAATCTTGTTTAAATCTTTCTGAAGTTGTCTATTCTTTTCAAGTTCAGCATCAAGACTCAATATACCTTTTTGAGTTCATTTTCAAGCTTAAGGTGTGCCTCACTTTCACTTCTTTTCCTTTAGAGGAGTTCATGCATTTTTCCATTGAATTTTTTAAGAGGATATTTTCTTTCTTTGTTTCTTGCACTATTTCCTTTAAATCTACAACTACAACCACCAGATCATCTCTCTATTGTTCTAACTCTCTGATTTCCTCAGTTAAAATATTTTTATCACTAATGAGGTTGTGATAAGCATCAATTACAAAATTAGCTAAAGATACCAGCTTCTTTTTAGAACAAGACTTCAAATTTCTTTGAACATCCAGAAAGTTTACCTCATCATCATCATCTTCTTCATCCTCATCAGATTTTGCCATCAGTGCAAATATGGAATCATATTCTGCAACTTTTCTTTCAACGGCCATCATGGAGGTGTCTCCCTGTTAATCATCACCCTCTCACTAGAGGAATCTCCCTAGGCAGCCAGAGCTTTCTTCACAATATTATCAGTGACATCTCTTCTCTTGAGCTTCCTATCGGGGACCGGGTTCCTCTTAACCATCTTGTCAGCATTGTGTTTGTAATGGTCCTTCTTGTGGAGAGGATAATTTTTGATGAAATGTCCTGGCTTTCCGCACTTGTGATAGCAATCGTATCTTTTACTGTTTCTGCTAGAGCGTCCCTTTTTGGGAATGCCTCCATTTCTACGAATCATTTTCTGAAAACTTGGTGGTTTTTAGGTTGATTGACCTTCTTCAAAATTTGGTGGAGCAGACATGTAGATCTTTTTTAGGTGTTAGCCTTATAGAAATAACCCGCTCTGATACCTCATGATGTAAACTTAAAGTCCACCAAACTGTATAGAGAACCTGGTTCTCTATCAGTTTCCATTAAACACACACACACACAATGATAAGTAAATAACACAATAATATTTTACGTGAAAAACTCCGAGCTCACAAGATTAAAAACCATGACCTACACTCGTAGGATTTCAACTTTACTAACCGAACAACTATAGATTACAACCTTATTGAAACCTAGGAATTAAACTCTTAATCCCTCACCTACTTGCAATAACTATATTACAAGCCTCTTTGTAATAACTCTATACAAAGCAACAAAACTTGACCAACTCTAGTCAAGAACCTAAACCAAAGAGTGGTTTAAATTTGTCCTACAAAGACACTTCTTGAAAGTAGTGTAGGATTAAAAATGAAGAAAAAATGATAAAGACTCAACAAACATAAGGACTTAAGATATCTTCAGTCTTTGGGTCTGGTCCTTGAGGTTGCAGCAACTTTGTTCTTGAGAGAGGTGGTGGTTAGCACTTGAGAGAATATAATATTTGGATTTGCAAGTGTTAGGCAAATGGAATCCCTTGCCTCATGTTGATAATATGTGTGTGTGTGGTCATTAAGGATGATTGTGATAAAGTGTTCTTAAGTTTGGCCTTAGCAAGCTACTGATGTGCGGCTATACTGTTGCCAGACGGTACAGTGCAACAATCTGCCAGACGGTACAGTGCAACAGCTTTTACAACTGTAGAGTTGACTGTACGACGACCAGGGGAACTGATCCCTATTTGTTCCCTCTACTGTTCCCTTATATGATGAGAATTGAACCAGACATCTGACTAGTTACTCTAAACACAAGGGAACTAATTGATCAGGTTCCTTATCTGATTCTCTCACGAAGTTTGTCAAATCATCAAAATAAAAGACGCATAACTTATCACCTCCAAATTCAAAACTTAACACCATTGCGCCTTTGGTAGATTTGGGAGGACTTCCTACAAATTACTAAAGGTGAGCAGTCCCACATTCTTGAACTTTGTAAGCACATACGTACAATCGCACTATCAAGAACCTTGGACCTATAAAAGTCTCAAAATTTGATATCTTAGAAAGAAGATCTTTTATCTCAGTGTAGTATGTTCTTGTTCCCTTATTACTCTAATAAAAAATTAGGAAACTTTTAGGATTGGCCTTTTTACTTTAGCACCCTAATTGGGTTGCAACTATAGTTTCTTTCTTTTAATATTTCCACCTTTCAAAGGCTTTTTTTTAACTCTTATTGTTGTTGTTGTTGTTGTTGTTGTTGCTGTTGTTGTTGTTGTTGTTGTTGTTGTTGTTGTTGTTGTTATTATTATTATTATTATTCAAACGTTATACCAGTACAATTCGTAAAAAATTTACGCCTAAGACATGCTTCTATATGGATCTAAGACTTTAACAAGAAATATGCAAATCATATTGAACTATTATAAGTCATATTAAGTGGAATATTCAGACTTGTATCTTATAAAGTTTGAGGACAAGCTTAAATAAAACAGTTCAGCATGACCATTAGTTCCATCTATTGAGATTTGAGTTTTGATGATTAACAAGTTTGTACAATGGATATGTGCTAAGAACCAAGTTCTCACAGCAGTTGCTGAAGGTCCTTACAGGGCAGTAACTTTTTATACAAAGTTATTGCAGTTCGATATTGCTGGGAAGGACTCTTGATGCGATAAAGGTTATTGCCAAAAGATATTTGGCAGGATATCTGGCAGATACGAGTTACAAGATTTGTGGAGTCCCTATGTTTTTAGGACTTGCAAGTAAGCGAGAGTTTGACTACAACGTAGGACTCTCAAAGATCTTAGAGCAGTGGGAAGTTAAATACCTTGCCTATGGACTGTTGAAGACTCTCCTTTTACACCTTAACTGAAGAAAAGAACAATAGCAATTTCAGTTCAACACGCGCGTCAAGTCTCTCATCAAGTTTGTTCTGAAAGTTATTTTCTTTCACTTGAGCAGTTTAGTTTATGTGTATTAGGAGATTGAGTTGTAATCAAAATGTGATTCAAACAATGCTAGTTGGAGTATTGTCTAAGTTTGCAAGTTAGAGTAACTTGTAATCTTCATACAATAAGTAGAAGCATGAGAAGTGTAGAGGTGTATTAGGTTAAAATGTTGTAATAAATATATTTGGCTAAGTTATTCTAGTGAAGTTGAAGATAAAATGCGACGTGGTAGGTCGTGATTTTTTCACCTTTGAGTCGGGTGATTTTCCACGTAAAAATTATTGTTTTTACTTTACTGTTTAGTTTATTTGCGCGTAAGGAGTAAGGTAAAGAATCAAGTTCTTTAATAAGTTAGGAGGGCACTCAAATTAACAATTGGTATCAGAGTAAGTTCTCTTAAACGTGGTTAACACCTATAGATATCTTGGAAGAAAATGAGTGCTCCACCTGGGATCAACGAAGGACAGTCAACTACTATACCACCTCTGTTCAATGGAAAATACTACAGTTGGTGGAAGGTAAGAATGAAATATTTTCTAACGGCTAAAGACTATGAACTATGCACAATATAGAATCAAGGACCATTGACTCCCACCAAGCAAAATGGGCAGAATGAAACTGTTCCAAAGGAGCCCTCTAAATTTTTGGCAGCTAACATCAGGATGATGGAAAAGAATGCCAAGGCCAAGAAGATTCTCATTTGTGGGCTAGGTCCTGATGAGTATAACATGATATCTGCTCGCTCAAATGTGAAGGAAATCTGGGAGACACATTTCAAACTGCTCATGAAGGAAAAATCAGGTGAAGAGATCAAGTTGAGTTGCTCATGAGAAACTTTGAGCTTTTCTCTATAAAGAAGTCTTATCCTATTCAGGAGATGATGACCATGTTTACTATCATAACAAATGAACTAAAGTTGCTGGAAAAGGTGTTTACCTCTGAATAGATGGTTAGCGAGGTTCTAAGGATTCTCCCTGCCTCATAGGAGTCAAAAGTCACAATCATTCAGGAAGCAAAGGAGTTGGACAAAATATCACCAGATGAGTTGATTGGAAATTTAACAACTCATGAGATGAGAAAGCTAGAACTACGCAAGGAAGAAACAAAGAGAGATAATGTGCTGGTTCTTAAAGCTACCGAAGAAGATGAGTCTGACAATGATGATCTGGATATTGCAATGTTTGCTTAGTTCAAAAAGTTCATGAAGAACGCCAAAAATGCACTAAAGAGAGAAAGCAATAGCAAACCTAAGCAGATTGACAAGTCCTCATATGATGGATGCTACATGTAACAAGCTGGATCACATGGTCAAATATTACCCATTTGGGAAATTCAATAGAAGAAAGAAAGAGCTAAGAAAGAAAAAAGGGATAAGTTGAAGGAGCGAGGACTAAACAAAACCAAATTTCTAGGCAAGGGATTCACTGAGGCAATGAAACGAGCTTTCCTAGAAACATATGAAGATAGTGGAAGTGACAAAGAGAAGCATAAAGAAGATGAGACTACAAAGTCTTTATGCTGTAATTCACTCATACGAGCCCATTAAGGCTGAACCTCCTGTACAGCTAGGGATGCACATTTAAAGACACCCTCCTTTTGATGGACACCATTATGGTGAATGGAAGATGCGTTTGGAAGTATTCCTTCAGGTAACTAATTTTGACCTATGGATAATTATCAATCAGGGCCAATCATACCTACAAAAGTGGACAACAATGGAAACAAGCGCATCAAAATAGAGGAAGAATATAATGCTGAGGGTCGCCATAATATAGAAAAATGCTAAAGCAAAGGACCTCCTTTATAGAAGTCTGCCAAGAAATGTTCTCTACAAGGCGTCCTCCTGCATCTCTGCCCATGACATATATAGAACCTCGAAAGCTATTGTGTAAATAAAAATATTGAGTTAGCACTTATGGCAATTGAAGAAAGAAAGACATAAGAGGATGTGATAGGGATGATGCCCATAAGTGATTAAGAGGATGAAGATGAACCGAATCAGGTAAGTATCTTTAATATGAAAGAAAATATTTATGTTATGTCTAAAAAATAACAAATGGCCATAATAGTAACCATTATGAGTGAAATGGATAGACTAAGTGTAGGAAATGATCAGTTGGTAAGCAATCTTTCATGTGTCAAAATTGATTTCAAAAATCTTGAATCAAACAAAACTGATCTTGAAAGACAGATTGAGGATCTTAAGATCGAACTTACTACACTTAATAAGCAACAAGTTTCTGCCAATAGAAAGGGAATAATAAGTGATTTGCAAACCAACCTTGAAAGGGAACTGAAAGAGCTTAGGGATAGTCTGTACAATGCTAACAATAGGAATAAAGTACTATAAGAGAACCTTGAAAAGCAAAAGTATGAACTACCTAGATCAAGCAATTGGCACAAATCTTCTGATGCCCTGATTTGGCTAAATGAAAATTGCAGTACAAATCAGGAATTCGCTATAGAAAATCTATACCTGGATTTGATCCTAAGTATGTAGGAAAGTTTTGCACTCACTGTGGGAAGGTTTCCTGCTTTAATATTGCTCAGTTCAAAAATACTTTTGGCCTACCTAAGCATGTAGCAGTAGAAGAAAAAACAAGAGTCACACTCTCTGTTCAAACTAAATGGATTAAAGTCAATAAGAAAAAGATATCCAATGTCCTGCCTTTCTGGGCAAAAAGAGACTTGACTCATCCTTTTTCCAATAAAAAGGGACTCGCGATTGTTTGGGTTCCCAAAGCTAACTTGTGATTTTTGTTGCGGGCTAAAGTGAGAGGAAGTAATCAAGATTGGTATTTGGATAGTGGTTGCTCAAGATATATGACTAGTGAAAGAAGAATATTCTCTCACTAATAGCCTTCCAATGAGGGAGTGTGTCCTTTGGAAATGGGAAGAAGGGACAAATAACTAGTATTGGTGAAGTTGTTAAATCATTCACTCATGCTATAGAATATTTTTAATATGTAGTTCGAATCAAGTATAATCTCCTTAGTATCTCTCAAATGTGTGGTAAAAGTAATGAGGTAAAGTTTAATTTAACAATCTGTACTGTCACAAAACTGGATACAAATGAAATTGTTCTGATAGGTAAGAGACATAACAATGTTTACAAGATTTTCGCTATGTCTCTTCCTCAGAGTGAGCATATATGTTTAAATGTAGTGGAAGATGATCCACTACTGTAGCTTAGAAGATTGGGTCATGCTAGTCTGTCTCCACTCAATAAGTTGGCAGCAAAGAACCTGGTCCTTAGGTTACCAAATGTTGATTTTGAATATGATAAAGTATGTGATGCATGTGTCAGAAGTAAGCATGTAAGGACATCCTTTAAATCTAAAAAAGTTGTTAGTACCTTCAAACCTCTTGAACTTCTTCACATGGACCTATGTGGACCCATGAGGATAAAGAACAGGGGAGGAAAAAAGTATGTGTTTGTGATTGTTGATGATTTCTCTAGGTACATATGGGCCTTATTTTTGGCATCTAAGGATGAAATCTTTGGTGTATTTTATGTTCTTGTCAGGATGATTCAATGGAAACTAGGAAGTTTTGTGTCCAGTATAAGAATAGATCATGGAACTGAGTTTGAAAATAATAAATTCCTTGAATTCTGTAGCACTCATGGCATTGAACATAACTTCTCTGCACCTAGAACTCCAGAACAAAATGGTGTTGTGGAATGAATGAATAGATCTCTAGAAGATATGGGTAAGACTATGTTGATTGCCAATGGATTGCCTAAAAGATTCTGGGCTGAGGTAGTTAATACTGCTTGTTACTTGTTAAATAGGTGCATGTTCAGACCCATTCTTGAGAAAACTCCCTATGGGTTATTTCGAGGAAGAAATCCCAACATCACCTGCCTGAGAGCTTTTGGATGAAAATGTTTAGTGCACAACAATGGCAAAGAAGCTCTAGGTAAATTTGATGATAGAAGTGATGAAGGAGTATTCTTGGGTCATTCACCACATAGTAAGCATATGAAGTGTTTAATAAAAGAACTATGTGTGGAAAATATATTCATGTAATCTTTGATGAATCTAAAAAAATGGCCGAGAAATGGTTGCAAGATGAAGACTATGATATAAGGCTCATAGAGGAAAGAACTTCTGGAGAATTTGAGCAACAGCCTAAAGGAGCATCAGGTAATCAGGAAGGTGATGAAAGTGATCAGGAAGAACAAGAGGAAAGGAGAACAACTCTAATAGATAATCAGACATGCGAAGTTGTATCGACTGTGACTAGTCCTTTAGGCCACTCCTCTATTGAACCATCTCAAGGTCTACAATTTAGGCCATGGAAACAGCAAGGCTCTCACCCTCTTGAAAACATCATTTCTGATCCAAATGCAGGAGTACAAACAAGATTATCCTTGAGAAACTTGGGTGCACTCATTGCATTTCTATCTCAAATAGAGCGAAAGAACATAAAGGACACCCTATAGAATCCAGACTGGATAATTGCCATGCAGGAGGAGCTAAAATAATTTGAAAGGAGCAAGGTTTTCCATCTGGTACAAAGACCAAAAAACAGAATTGTTATAGGAACTAGATGGGTGTTCAGGAACAAGTTGGATGAGCAAGGAAATATCACAAGGAACAAGGCCAAACTGGTGGTTCAGAGATAATGTTGAAAAAGGAAATATCTTAATAAAATTCTGTAAATCCGAAGATCAAATTGCTGGTATTTTCACTAAGGCATTAAGGAGAGACCATTTTGAAGGAAACAAGCTGGAACTAGGATTAATCAAGTCTTCACACTAAGTTGAACCCCAATGATTGGCTAGGAAAAAGGTCAGTAGCTATAGATGTCTGAAGTAACAAATACTTTATTCAGTCTCATACTTGTTTTAAGTATACACACTTGCCTTGAAAATCTGACCGATGGTTGTGTCTTATGATATTTACCTATTATGTCTGAAGCTTTACTTCGGAAAGGGCTAAGGAACTGCAACAAAGTTGGTTCTTTGACTTAGGTACGAGCCATCTTGTCAAAATTCATTAAAACTTAATAATTGGAATTAATGCTGCATTCAGACTTCCTTAATCAAGTAGGCATCTATTCTAACCGTTATTAAAGTTAAGGATCAAGGGGGAATTGTGTTAAGTTAAGACTCATATTAATTCTAAAAGTCCTTTCGTCAAATATATCCATTGTTAGAGTCCCGTTAGAACTCAAATCCAAACCCTCTCTCTTCGAGTCAAATCAAGACTACTTTTATTTAAAGCCATCTCTTCGCACCTCTCTCTCAAATTCATTGTTTCCGTTCAACCCTAAGCAAGACATAAAGCAAATACTCTCATCTCTTATTCATCATGATAAAACCCGGCCAAAATCCCTCAAAAAATCATCCTCAAAACCTGGCTCTCAATCCAAAATTGAGAAGTTTAAGCCAAAGAAAAGTGTAAAATCGGCAGTCAGTTCTGCACCTTTACCTGCTGATTCTCAACCCCTACCCTTTGATATCACTGCACCACCACCCACTACCACTCTTCCACCTCCATCTGAAGGCTCTATGACTATTGGAAATACAGTCAAGGACCCTTTGGATGAAGTAAATGAAGAGGAAGGATCGAAGGAACCAAGGCCTTCCTTAACTCCTTTCTTAGGAGATGAGGAAGTTGAAAGTGATGAGGATGACATGCCACTATCTGAGGTGGAAAAGAAGAAAAAGAAAACCCATGCAAAACCTACAAGAATAGATTCGCAGGCAAAGAAGGAAGTGGCTCTTCCTACTAGAACTCCTCTCACCACGAGCAAGAGAAAGGCAGTCGATGCACAACTGATCAAGGAAACTAGGAGTGCCAAAAGGACAAGAAAGCCAGTTACTACTGCTGAAGCTATTGTTGAGCTGGATGAGGATGATTAACCCAGTTCTTCCCTCAAGGGAAAGAAACCATCAGTGAAGAGGACTACTGGCAAACCCATCAAGGCAACTACCTCCACCTCTCAGAAGAAGATCAGAGGGAAGAAGAAAATTATTGAATGGGAAAATACTGTCCAACACTGATGAAAAGGGTGTGGCACAGTTGGTAGAGAAGCTTGACATGTAAGGATGGGCACACATGTTTGTAAAATCTTTTTCCCCTATGTGTGTACCTGCAGTGGTTGAGTTCTATGCCAATTTTAAGTTTGATGGCGAAGTGATGAAGAGCTCAGTGAGAGATTTTGAGTTGGAGGTTGATGCTGAAGAACTTGGGTTGCTGCTGAACATCCCCTCCCTGGGAGGGCCAACAATTGACAATGATGTGGATAGAGGGATTGTGTTCCAAGAAATTTGAACTGGATGCTCCTCAAAAGCTGTATAAGACTGATATAACACATTTTCACAAGTTATTGTTCCATTTTGTGAATTCCTACATTCTACAAAGATTTGAGAGGAGGCATGATGCCACTCTACTTGACATGGCTGTGATGGAGCTGTTGAACATAGATAAGGCCATCAACCTTCCTAGCTTGATGATCTAACACATGGAAAGGGCTGCAGACACCTCCAAGCCTGAGCATGCGATGCCCTATTGTTTCATGTTGACTGAGTTGTTTGGCAAGATCAATATCTCTCTGCCTGAACTAAATTTGGCAATCACAATGAATTTCTAGATGTTGTCACACAGACAATTTGGCTATGATGAGATCAAGGATAGAGGTCCAACTGGAACTGTAATCTTGCCTAGAAGCAGCAGGGCTGATGAGCGTTCTAAGAGGTTGGAGTTGGCAGGACAATGATGAACTGAGAAAGGTGTAACAACCCAAAATCCCAACCGTGGGGCCATGATGGTACCTAACACCGAAGGCCAGGCAAGAAAACACAATGGATAATGTAAAAGAAAGATGAGCAATAAATATTTGATAACTAGTCAATAGCATAACATAAACCATCCAAGACCTGGTGTCACAAGTACATAAGCATCTAGATCAATCTAAATACAAGGTTTCAAGTAAATACAACACTGTCCAAAATGAAATGGAAACAGTACAATAGAAATAGGAAAGTGACTCTAGGGCCTGCGAATGGGGTGCAGCTCTACCTCGAATCACTAAAAGGTATCCGCTAAGTGCCTCTCGGAACTCTGCTGATACTAACATTAAAATCTGCACAAGAAGTGCAAAAGTGTAGTATGAGTGGAATCGATCCAATATACTCAGTAAGTATCAAGCCTAACGCTGATGAGGTAGTGACGAGGCTAACACAAGACACCTACTAACAAGTAAAGCATTAAAAGAAATAAAAGGGTGGGGCATATAAAGGGGGAACAACTGGATCATCAGTACAAAATCACCAAGTATGTCTCTTTCCGAAATAAGCAAGGAAACTTCCAAATTAAACTCACAAATCAAGTATCAAGTAAAAGCAATGAAATCATCAAATGGCATGACATCATCCTTCGTGCTTTTATTCTCATCCTCCACCATATAATATAAATGCAAATATGCATGTGCACTGCATCACCCTTCGTGCTTTTACTCTCCTCCTCACCACATAATATAAATGCAAGTATGTATGTGCACGACATCACCTTTCGTGCTTTTGCTCTCTTCCTCACCATATAATATAAATGCAAGTATGTATGTGCACGACATCACCTTTCATGCTTTAGCCTCATGTTCACTCAAGCAATGATATCAATATGCAAATATGGCACGGCAACACCCTTCGTGCTTTTCACTCTTCCTCACCAAGCAACAATAAGGTGAGAAGCAACTTTCAACTTCAACCGTGCCGCTAGAATAAGCAATTTAAACTTTCAATATCACTACTACTTCAAAATAAGCAATAAACACGAAAGTGATCAATTAAACAGTAACACTCTAACTAAGGCATTAGAAGGCATAGTAAATGAAACAATACAGTACAATAAGATAATTTTCACCGAATGCTTTAACCCATGACAACGCATATATACTCGTCACCTTGCATATACGTCGTCCCCACACATAATTCACGTAGAAAATAGACAAGAAAGTCCTAAACACCTCAAATCAAAGTTAATCATAACACTTACCTCTTTCCGCAACTAAATTAATGATCAGTCACGGCCTTCCCTTTAGAATAAGCCTCCAAATCAATCAAAGCTAGCCAAATATAGTTCAAATGATTAAAAATAAGCTTTAGAAACTACCTATGAGTGAAAAAGGTTCAATCTTTAACTACAATAGAAAAAGTCAACAAAAGGTCAACCCCGGGCTTGCTTGGACAAAATCTGAAATTCGAACCAAATTCCGATTACCCATTTACCCCGAGCCTAATTATGTGATTTGTTTCGAAATCTGACCTCAATTCGGGGTCTAAATCTCAATTTCTCCCAATTCCTAAATTCTACCCAGTACCCCTAATTTCCACTTTGAAATCACTAAATTTAAGGTTATAAATCAATGGGTGATTACGAAATAGATCAAAACTAGTTTAAAAGCACTTACCAATGAAGTTGGGATGAAAATCTCGTCAAAAGCCTCTCTAATCCTAGCTCTAGGTTTCAAAAATGAGGAAAAACAATGAAATCCCGACTTAGATCTTTTATTTAACAGGACGTCAGGTATTTTTTGTGTTCGTGAAGCACCTGCCGCATTGGCGAAGTGCACAAGCCTGTTGGCCTTTGTGTTTTCAGGTACTTATCTCGTTCGTGAAGGCACTTCCCAGCCAAGCCTTTGTGTTCGCGTCCCATGTGTCGCGATGGACCACCTATCTTCCCCAGACACTCCCCAACCCTACGTGGTCGTGGGGGGTCGGCCACGTTCGCGAAGGCCAATTCCCCCTAAACCTTCGTGTTCAACCTACCTCTAGCGTTCATGTAGCTTTTCCAGCCCCAACCCCAAAATTCCCCTTCGTAATCGCGAAGCACTGAGACACCAACAGAAAAACCAGAGCACTCACAAGGTAAAAAATGGTCCAAAACCAATCCAAAACTCACCCTCCCCCTCCCCCTCCCC
>MCJB01032920.1:65301-84540 GCA_002018475.1 Nicotiana obtusifolia | reverse complement strand
CCTTTTGAGCTTATGTGCGATGCTAGCGGTGTAGCTATTGGAGTGATGCTGGGGCAGAGACACAACAAAATTCTTCACCAAGTATACTATGCTAGCAAGACGCTTAATGGGGCGCAAATGAATTACACTGTAACTGAGCAGGAACTGTTAGCTATTGTATATGCATTCGAGAAGTTCCGTGCATATCTATTGGGCTCCAAAGTGATTGTGTATACAGATCATGCTGCTCTCCGTTATTTGATGGCGAAGAAAGATGCTAAGCCACGATTAATCCGATAGGTGTTACTGCTGCAAGAGTTTGACTTTGAAGTTATGGATCGCAAGGGAACGCAAAACCAGGTGGCAGATCACTTATCTAGACTGGAAGAATCAGGGAGACAAAAAGAAGAGCTGGAGATAAATGACTCATTTCCAGATGAACATATACTGATGATATTAGATTTATTTGCACCGTGGTATGCAGACATCGCTAACTACATTGTTAGCGACCTTATTCCGGAAGGGTTGGAATCATACCAACGGAAAAAGTTCTTGAGGGATTGTCGAAATTATTATTGGGAAGAACCATTCTTATTCCGTATCTGTGCTGATAACATAATTCGAAGATACGTATCCGAAGAAGAGATACTATAGATCCTGAAAGCATGCCATGACTCACCAGTTGGGGGTCATCATGGGGGCAACAGAACAGCTGCAAAGGTTTTGGAGTGTGGATATTACTGGCCGACTATTTATCAGGATGCTAATCAGTTGGTGAAGTCTTGCGACCAATGCCAACGACAGGGCCCAATCTCGAGGAGGCATGTTATGGAAATCGAATTATTCGATGTTTGGGGTATTGACTTTATGGGCCCTTTCATAAGCTCATGTGGAATGAAATACATCCTAGTAGCTGTGGACTATGTATCCAAGTGGGTAGAAGCCGTTTCCTTACCAAACAACGAAGCTCGGAGTGTGACCGCGTTTCTAAAGAAGAATATTTTCACCAGGTTTGGCACCCCGAGAGCCATTATCAGCGACGGAGGGTCACACTTCTGTAACAGAGTGTTTAAAGGTCTCCTCGACAAGTATGGGGTTAAGCATAAGGTTGCCACACCTTATCATCCACAATCGAGCGGCCAAGTTGAAGTATCCAATAGGGAGATCAAAAGCATCCTGTCCAAGACGGTGAACGCAAATAGGACTGATTGGTCAAGAAAGCTAGATGATGCTCTATGGGCATATTGTATAGCTTANTACAAGACTCCTATTGGTACATCCCCGTATCGGTTAGTCTTTGGAAAGGCATGCCATTTACCCGTTGAACTCGAGCATAAGGCTATGTGGGCCTTAAAGAGATTAAATATGGACTGGGCGGAGGCCGGATCTTTAAGGATGGCATAGTTGAATGAAATGGAGGAATTTCGGTTTCATGCTTATGAGAGTGCAGCAGTTTATAAAGAACGAATGAAATTCGTCCATGATACAAAGATCTTGAAAAGAGAGTTTAAGGCGGGGGACCTGGTGTTGCTATTCAACTCAAGACTCAAATTATTTCCGGGGAAGCTAAAGTCCAAATGGTCAGGACCATTTAAAGTTGTCGATGTCTCCCCGTTTGGAGCTGTCGAATTAGCATCGGAAGATGGGCTTCGGACCTTCAAGGTCAATGGGCAAAGAATAAAGCACTACTTGGGTGTAGATGGAGAAAAACATGTGATAGAGCAGCTGGCTCTAAAAGATGATCAAATTCCAACTACAGAATGATTGCAGAGGCATCCTAGCATCGTCGTGTTGCGATGTTAAATCAAGCGCTTCATGGGAGGCAACCCATGTGTGGTATCATTAGTTTTTGTTTATGTTGTAGTTTTATTTATTTAGAAATTCAATATTACATTTGTACTTATGTCTACTTGAAGGGTTTTCGAATGCAGGAATGTGATGAAAAGGATACACGAATTGAAGAAAAGTGTTTGAAACTGCAGAAAAATATCAAGGTGAAAAATGCTGCACAAATGCGATCGCATTTGAGATATGCGAACCGCATTTGTGCCGCAAACTGAAGCAGAAACTTGAGCAAACATGTTGGTCAAAAATGCGAAGAAGCTCGAAAATTTGCGGTTCGCAGTTGTGGTATGCGAACCGCATTCTCACCGCAAACAGAGACAGAGAATTCATCTCACGAGTCTGGTGAAAATGCAGTTGAAGCTCCTAATTTGCGGTTCGCATTTGACTTATGCGAACCGCATTCTAACCGCAAACAGAGATAGAGAAACCAGCTCACAAGTATGATACAATGCCGTGGAACTCATACTATGCGGTTCGCATTTCAATTATGCGAACCTTAAGTCATCACATCTCTGCCAGGTAAGTATTCGCATTCCATCCTTTGATAATCCCTTCAATCTAAGTATATTAAAAAAAAAAAAAAACCAAAAACCACAAACAAACAAAAAGAGAAGAGAAGACGAAAACAGAGAAGACTTCCGACGAACATCATCGGAAAACTACAACTGTCAGTCCAAGAGTTCATTCACCTTTAATCTAAGAGCTACAATCTTCTTCCCAAGGTAGGTGCACTCTTTGCTTTACCTTAAATTCTTAGTTCGAAAACCTAGGGTTTATTGTTCAGTAAAGAAGTTCAAAGTCGTTGGAGTGGAAGACAGACATCTAGGGTTTGTTTGCTTAAGGGATGCACATTCTTGGGTATTTGAAGGTATTTGCGGTCCACAAATTCAAAATGTGGACCGCAATTAGACCGCATTCCCTAAACCCTAGGTGTCTGAGGGAGACGAGAAATGCGGTGAATCTGCGATCGCATAACCAATTTGCGAATCGCAGATCCACCACGAACACACTCAGAACATTTAGTTAGCACTGGTGAACTATGCGGTGGTTATGCAATCGCATATCTCGTTTTGCGATGAGTTTGCGATCGCATTTGTGTGTATCGAACAGGCTTATGCACATCACCACTCTGCGATGGATTTGCGATACGCATAGTGGTTATGCGACCACAAACCACACCGCATTTATGTAACTCTTTGGTCATTTCTCCTGTTTTTCTTTATTTTTTTTTCTCTCAAATAATGATAATGTCACTGACATCTCCCACGTATGCAGATATGGCCAAAAAGCATTCCTCAAAGAGAAGGCCTTCCTCCGCTTCAACCTCCGAACCAACCAAACGGGCAAGGAAAGAATCAACTATACCTACCCCCTCCCAGTTTGATGAGGAGGATTGCGTTCCGGAAGTTGATCTAGTTGCTGAGGCACGAAGGAAGAGAGGTGATGACCTTCAGCTTCGCTTTGAGGTTGAAGGTTCAATATCTTTGTTCAGGGAAGCACTCACGAAGAGAAGAATCCTGGGGGAGAAGAAGTTGAGCTTGAATGGGCTGCAGGACAAATACCCTCATATTCTCGAAATCATAAAAACGAGAAGATGGGAGTATTTCACTAAGGAACCCAAGGAATACAATGAGTCAATGGTCCGTGAATTTTATAAGTCCTATGGAGCCTCCCGATCAGCATATCATCGATGCAATAGAATATTCACCGGCCTTGTTCAAGTTCGGGGCAAGACTGTGTTTTGTGGCAGCAACCATATCAACGAACTCTACTTCCCCAACTGGGATTCAAGCATAGCTGAGTACGATGCAAAGTACTCCAATAGAGAGAATGAACGAGGGTGGATAGCGTCAATAATTGCAAAGGGGATCCCGGCCTGGATAAATCCTGGAAAGAAAATCTTTAAGGAAGACTTCACAAGGGAGGGCAAATATTGGTTCAGCTTCGTCACCTCCCATCTAATACCCTCCAGAAACGAAACAGACATCAGCATTGAGAAGGCACTTCTCATTGCTTGCATAATGAAGGGTATTACAATTGATGTGGGGAGTCTCATCTTCCAGGAAATTGGCATCCGGGCTACTCAGCGGGCCACATCACTTCCCTTCCCAAGTTTGATCACCACCCTCTGCCAAGAGGTGGATGTCCCATTCTTACCACAACAAGACAAACTTGGGAGGTCTACGAGAGATATAGACATCACTCGTATCAGTGATTCACCGGCCCCAACAACAACCCCAATTGAAGACATTGACTCTCAAAACCTCCTGTCTCCGCAGAATCCTGACACCTCTACAACGGTTGAAGAAACTGCACCCTCATCTACCACTGGTCCATCAGCCTCGCACATTCCAGCCATTTCAAGACTTGGTTTAATTTCTCATCATGCAAACTCTAAAGTAGACCAACTCTTGAAGACTTTGCCCTCACTGATTAAACAGGCCTTGACTCCACTGCAACAACAACAATTAGCGTTCAGAGAGAGGTTGACCAAGCTTGAGTCGAGGGTTGAAAGCATTGAAAGAGGTGAAGTGAGGGGTTTGCCCCAACTGTGGGAGGAAGTAAAATCACTGAAGACCGACCTCCAAAAGATGAAAAATCTGGAGTTTGACATCTCATCTCTCCTCTCCAACGAGGGTGACCAGGGTGCTGGCCGTGCTGACTTGGGCCTGGACTTCACGACACTTATGGCAGACAATGCACCTTCATCTGCCAAAGTGTATCAGCCTCCTACCCCTACAATCCAGGGTGAGTCTACTGATGACGAGACATCGGAGCGGCCATCAGAGTTCGAAGTGCACGAATCAGAGGAGGCCAGTTTAGAGGTCGATGAGAGTGCAACCCCTAAGCCAAAAGGAAAGGAAATTGTTGTGCCCACGGCTGAGGAGGAACAAGAGCAAGCCGACATCGAGAAGGCCATTGAGCAATCATTAGAAGATAAGGCTGCCAGGAGATGGCCACCAACGGGAGAAGCTAGCAGCTCAGCGGCTCCCCCACTTGCTTCGGACCAGACCCACTCTTCTCCTCCAGCACCGATGGAAGACCTAGGCTACTGCATCTCTTCGCGCAATTGCGCTGCCAGGGAGCCCCTTGTCCTTTATATTCCTTTTTATGCATTGGGGACAATGCATGTGCTTAAGTTGGGGGTGGTAGCCTTATATTCCTATTTTGTCTGTATATTTGATTTATTTGTGAGCATGTTTAGTGACATTTGATACCTGTACATTATATAGTAATGCTTTATGATTCATGTGTATATGTTGTTATACTTAAATAGTTAGCAATAAACTCCCCTTGTTTTTTCTTTTGCTGGATTCTTTTTCAAGGGTGTAATAGTAGAACCGGGCCTTTAAATATGAAGTATATTGACCAGGATGGTACATCTGTTGAAAATCAAGTATGTAAGCATATGTGAAGAATAGACCCTTATAACAAATCAATTAGGTGGAGTTGAGGCTGGCTTAGTAACTCTAGTCTACTTAGAATTGTGTATGTGTACACGAGGAAAGCCTCGAATTACTAAAGGTGAACTCCAAAGCTGTAAACTATGTTAACCGAACAGTTGATGTGCCAATGTGCGTGAGCTTCTTGTTTTGATAGCTCTTGTGTTTACTGCTGCCATCTAGAACTTGCCCGGTTGGTTTTTCGTTGCCTATCCTATGTACACTGAGTTAGAGAAATGATCTTAGGCTCTCTTTGATTAGTGATGAAACCTTTCTAGCCTTTTCAGCTTACCTGTGCATAATGAATCTCACTAGTATGCTATTTGAGCCTTGTAGCCTTTTCCTTGGCCTCTGCATTACAAACCTATCCCATTTGTAAGACATGATCTCTCTTGAACCCGTTCCTCCTTGAACGTTGAGAACATTGAAATGAGAATGGGACCCCGTACTTCAAAAGCTCATGTGAATCTATGGAAGCTTCAATATAGAAAAAAAAAAGGGAAAAGAAAAACAGAGAAAAAAAATATTCTATGTGTGTTGTCATAAAGAAGCTTGAGAATCAAATAAAGAGGTATGCAAGTGGGGTCTAATGCGGGAATGTAAGGCCTTTGAGGCCATGGGGTCAAAAAGGAACAAAAGGTTGAAAGAAAGAAGCGTGTAATTAGTGTTCAAGGGGGAAGTAGCCATATCTAAATATATCCTACCTTTCCTTAAACCGACATTACAAGCTTACAAAGTCCTTATATGATCTTTAACCGAGTGTTCCTATAACTAGGCGATGAATTAAAATAAGGGCAAGCCTATGGCATGGCATGTGGTGACACTTGAAAATTTTGTTCTGAGAGTGAGTATACTAGTATTTTTGTCCCTGTGGTTTGCTAAGATAAATATTGTGAGATTGAGACTTTCTTTCTAGTGAGGGCACATACACTGCTAGGTTGACAGTAAGTTGAGCTTTGAGTAAAGCATAAGTATATTCAGCTGAAGGTAGCCTTTAGTTACTTTGTTGAGGCTCAAAGCTCACTAATTGATTGGTTGTCTTTGAACATATTAATGATTCAAAGGGGGGTACAGTGTTCAAAAGGGTTATGCTTGAGATGTTAACAACAAACACCGTCCATGGTCAGTATTGCTTCATATTTGATAAGTAGAGTCTAGAGTAGGATAGTATCGTTTTAGTTGCTTGAGGACAAGCAAGAGTTTAAGTTGGGGTGTTGATGTGCCGAGTAATTTCGGCACATTTTGATACTATTTGTTTAAAGTTTAACTTGTTCTACTTGTTAATTATCACGATACATACGTAATTTTAGTGTAATTGTAGTGTAGTGAGTGAAGAAATCCAGAAGTATGGAAAAGAAGTCAAAAAGCCAGCTAAAGACAAGAAAAGAGGTCAGGAGCATCGCAGATGTAACTATGCGATCGCAGAACAGATGTGCGAGTCGCAGACTCTACAGGTAGATCGCAGATGAAGACAGAACTTTAGGCCAACCTTCATGTCGAGAATGCGGTCGCAAATGTGACCGCAAAACAGGAATGCGAACCGCAAATTGGCCTAGTGAAATCGCAAACATGAACAGAGTTCTGGGTGAAAGTTAGTGTGAAGAATGCGATCGCATTCTGCGATCGCATAGTCAGCATGCGAATGGCAAATCCAGATGCGACGAGAGCAAAACTGGCTGGTGTGATTTGCGATGGATGATGAAGATTTGCGAACCACATTCCTGTTCTGCGACAGGAATGCGGTTCGCATTAGTCCAACCTGGCAAAAACTGACTGACATTCGCCTCGGATTTTGGGCCTCTATAAATAGGTTTTATAGGGTTTTGTGAAGGCATTCTTGTCAGAACTTAGAGTACAAAGTACGGCTTTGATTATTTTCAATTCTTAGAAGCTTTTGGTGATCAAAACCCTCTATTTTTGTAAGATGATATCCGTTACTTTTTCTTGTTATTTAATTCTCAGCATGTGTAGCTAAACTTAAACGCTGAGGTTGTGAACCCTAGATGGGTAGAATGTTATTGAGAGTTTGATATTGAATCCAATTTCGAATATATTTATTTATTTCTTGTTTTTCAATTAATCGTTAGTGGTTGCAAACATTAACGAATGCCAATTAACGCTATCTTATCTTGGAAAAGTGAGATAGGGTTTGGTAGCAATAAATAACAGAAATTCAGGGCTTTAAACCTTGTCTAACGAAATCACTTAGGAATAAGTAGATTTTAATTTGGCAAATAATTGGTTGTTTTTAAGATAGACTCTTTTGTATTCGGGAGAATCGTAAGAGGATACATTATCCAAGTATTGGGAAATATTGGATAAATACATTAAACACCAATTGCATATCAAAAACGAAATTCAATATCAATATCAAGAACATTCTACTACATTAAGGGGAACACAACCTTGGTTTCTTAAAATTCATAGTTCTCACATTCAAACTATTCTAAAACATTAGTTCTCAGTTTTCCTTTCTTACGTATTAAACACTTCTTTATTTTATTTGGCTACTTGATAGAATTACGACTAAGTAAAGTATTACATTAATTGGACAATAGTTTCACGCCTATTCCCTGTGGATTCGACCCCAACCTTGTTGGGTTACTATATTTGACATCGATCGCTTACACTATTGTTAAGGTGTAATTTGAGCGAATCAAATTCCAATACATGTGACATGTCCTCATTGTACTTTCGAAGTGTAGAAACATGAAATACCGGATGTACCCCTTCTAAGCTAGGAGGCAATGCAAGCATGTAAGCAACCTCCCCAACTCCCTCCAAGATCACGAACAGACCAATAAAACTCGAGCTCAACTTTCCCTTCTTCCCAAACCGCATCACGCCCTTCATAGGAGACACTCAGAGAGGAACCTTATCGCCTACCATATAAGCTACATCTCGAACCTTCTGGTCTGCATAACTCTTCTGTCTGGAATGAGCTGTACGAAGTCGCTCCTGAATCACCTTAACCTTCTCCATAGCATCACGGACCAAATAACAATCTAGCTTCTCCGGGCTCAAACCAACCAATCAGCGAACGACTCCCATATAAGGCTTCGTATGGAGCCATCTAGATGCTCCACTGATAGTTGTTGTTGTAGGCGAACTCTGCTAGAGATAGAAACCGGTCCCAATGACCCCCAAAATCCATGGAACATACCCACAACATATCCTCCAATATCTGAACATTGCGTTCGGATTGTCCGTCAGTTTAAGGATGAAATGCAATACTCAGCTCGACCCGTGTGCCCAACTCTCACTGCACGGTTCTCCAAAAATATGATATGAATTGCGTGCCTCGGTATGAAATGATTGAAATGGGCATGACGTGTAGGCGGATAATCTCCTAGATGTAAATCTGAGCCAACTACTCTAAAGAACTGGAAGTCATCACCGAAATGAAGTGTGCGGATTCAGTCAACTGATCCATAATAACCCAGACTGCGTCATATTTTCTCAAGGTCCGTGGTAAGCCTACCACAAAATTCATAGTGATGCTCTCCCACTTCCACTCCGGTATCTCCAATCTGTGAGTCAACCCACCAGGTTTCTGATGCTTGTACTTTACCTGTTGACAATTCAAACACCGAGAGACATAAGCAACAATATCTTTCATCATTCTCCACCACCAATAGTGTTGTTTCAGGTTATGGTACATCTTCGTGACACCTGGGTGAATGGAATAGTTCAAACTGTGGGCCTCCTCAAGGATCAACTCTCTCAACCCATCAACATTTGGAACACAAATCCGGCTCTGAAGCCACAGAACTCCATCATCTCCAATCACAATCTCCTTAGCACCACCCCGCTTCACCGTCTTCCTCAACACCAACAAGTGAAGATCATCAAACTAGAGAGCCTTGATACGCTCCAACAATGATGACTGTGCCACAACACAAGCAAAAACCCGGCTAGGCTCCAAAACATCCAGCCTCACGAACCGATTGGCCAAAGCCTGAACATCCATGGCTAGTGGCCTCTCCACTGCCAATAAATATGCTAAATTGCCCATGCTCTCAGCCTTCCTACTCAATGCATCAGCCACTATATTGGCCTTCCTCGGGTGATATAATAAGGTGATATCATAGTCTTTTAGCAACTCTAACCATCTCCGCTGCCGCAACTTAAGGTCCTTATGCTTGAACAAGTGCTGGAGACTTCGATAGTCGGTATAGACCTCACATGGAACACGATATAGATAGTGCCTCCAAATTTTTGGCACGTGAACAATGGCAACCAACTCTAATTCATGCACATGGTAATTCTTCTCGTGAACCTTCAACTGATGAGATACATAGGCAATCACCCTACCCTCATGGATCAACATCGCGCCAAGCCCAATAAGCAATGCATCACAATACATGATGTAAGATCTTGAACCTGTAGGCAATACCAACACTGGGGCTATAGTCAATATAGTCTTGAGATTCTGAAAGCTCGCTTCACACTCGTCGAACCATCTGAAAGAAGCACCCTTCTAGGTCAATCTAGTCAAAGGAGCTACGATGATGAAAAACCCCTCCACGAAACGGCGATAATACCCAACCAATCCAAGAAAACTCCAGATCTTAGTAGCTGAAGTAGGTCTACGCCAGTTCTAAACTGCCTCAGTCTTTTTTGGATCCACCTTAATGCCCTCGAAAGATACAACATGGCCCTGAAAGGCAACTAAGTCCAACCATAACTCATATTTCCAAAACATGGCATATAACTGACTATCCCTCAGAGTCTAAAGTACGATCTGCAAATGTTGCTCATGCTCCTCTTGACCGTGGGAGTAAACCAAGATATCATCAATGAACACAATGATGAAGGAATCAAGATATGGCTCGAACACGTTGTTCATCAAGTACATAAAGGCTGCTCGGCATTGGTCAGCCCGAAAGACATCACCAAAAACTCATAGTGACTAAAGCAGGCAGTGAAAGTTGTCTTCAGAATACCCGAAGCCCAGATCTTTAACTGATGGTACCTCGGTGTCAAGTCAATCTTCAAGAATACCTTAGCACCTTGTAGCTAGTCAAACAAATCATCAATACTACTGGGTGGCGGTCATACTACTCTGTTGAAGATGCTCAAATAGCTTGCTGTACTCCTCTCTCATAGTGACAGGAATGAACTTCTCTAAAAATAGCTGTGAGAACTACTCCTAGGTGAGTGTAGGCGAACCAGCTGGTCTAATCTACATATAATCTCTCCACCATCTCCGAGCAGAACTAGTCATTTGAAATACAGTAAAATCGACCACATTGGTCTCAACTATACCCATGTTGTGCAACACCTCACAGCAACGATCCAGAAAATCCTATGGGTCCTCAGGAGATCTACCACTGAAATGAACAATAAAGAGCTTGGTAAACTTATCCAACCTCAACATAGCCTCAGAAGGCAAAGCGGGCCTATCACCGGCCTGTCCCGCAACAACCGGCTGAACTACCCCAACTGGCCGGGCTGCTAGAGTCTGATATAGGGGAGCCACCAGCTCTGGAGTGGGGGTAGCGGGATTCTGTGCTCCTCCCCCAGCCCGAGAGACGGTTAGTGCCACTGGAAATGCACCGGTCTGGGCTACACTCTCCATAAGGCCCACCAAGCGGACAAGAGCGTCCTGAAGCACTAGAGTGGCTATGAATCCCTCCGGGACCTGGGCTGGTCCGACGGGCATAGTCTGAGCTGGAATTTCCTCATCAAAATCTACTTGAGGCTCCACTGTGGGTGCTGCTGCTCGAGCTGTAGGTTGAGCTTTGCTTTGGCTCGGCCTTGGCCTCGACCTCAGCCCCTGGTTGTAGCTGCCAAAGGGGGCTTCGGCTCCTGTTCTGCTGCTGATGTTGTGCGTGTTCTCGCCATATGCGAGAGAACAAGAATAGAATGGTTCAATCATCAATGATATAATAAACTCGCACGATAGAGAATGAAAGAAGTGAAATTTTTCCTAAACTCCATAGCCTCTGGGAGATAAGTACAGACGTCTCCGTACCGATCCTCCAGACTCTACTAAGCTTGCAGATGAATTGTGAGACCTAGGCAACCTAGTGCTCTAATATCAACTTGTCATGATCCGGAATTTCCACCATCGGGACCACGATGGCGCCTAACATTTTATTTTCTAGGCAAGCTAGCGCTATATGTAATTATTAACCATTTTTAACAAACTTCAATTACGATGACAATATAGTAACTGAATAGTCTGAAACAAAGTAAATAAACTAATAAGTTACGAAATCCAAATACAAACCCCGGAACTGGTATCACGAATACATGAGCGTCTAAGATACTAGAAATAGCGGTCTGAAATAAACATAACTATCAGAATCAAACAAATAGCTAAAGGAAATAGAAGGGGACTTCAGAGCTGCCGACGCTGTGCAGCTGAGCCTCAAGTCTTCTCTGGGTAGCTAGATCTGAGCAAGTCTACGGTACGCCACTGGGACTAACTCCGGTATCTGCACAAAAAGTGCAAAGTGTAGTATGAGTACAACCGATCCCGTGTACTATGTAAGTGTCGAGCCTAACCTCGACGAAGTAGTGATGAAGCTAAGGCGGGTCACTTACATTAACATGTACGCAGTAGAAATAATAATAACAGGAAAGACATGAATAAAAGTAAAGCAAGTAATTCATATCAACGAACTCAACCTCAACTAACAGAGAGTCCCAAATGACAAGTCATATAACTCATCTTAACAACCGAGGCCAATCAAACAGTCACAACAAATATAACTTTTATCAGCATGTTGTGGCGTGCAACCCGATCCCATAATATAAACTTTAAACAATCCGTTGCGGCGCGCAACCCAATTCCATAATATAATCATCTATCAATATCATAGTCCATCCTTATTCCGCCTTTTCAAGTTATTTCCTTTCAATTTCCGTTGCGGCGTGCAACCTGCTCCCCAAACAAGTTCAGTTAACAATAATGACTCAATAATCAAGATTTACGAAGAAAAATACACTGAGAGAACAAATGTACGAGCAATAGAGAATAACATGATAACCGAAGAGACTCGGAGTGAGAATAACTTAAAGGTATCTACCATTTAACAATGCATTCAAGTGGAATTTAATCAATGAAGGCAACATATAAAACGAAACTTTAAGGCAAACAGGGCATAAGACAATTTAGATATGTAGGGAAGCAAATAGAGACAAGTAGTAAATAAGCATGGAATTATGGAGGGGATGGATAATTTAATACAAGAAATATTAAATGCCAAGTAGCAATTATGACATGAAAATCAAATAAGCATGCAACAATTAAGGCATGAAACAAGATATACCATGAAGCAATAAACAAGTAATGTAACGGCACATATACACTCGTCACCTTGCATATACGTTGTTTCACACATAATTCACATAACATGTAATCCAAGGATCCCTAATTCCCTCAAATCAAAGTTACACCCAACACTGACCTCACTCCACAATCAACTCAAAGCTCAACCATGACCTTGCCTTTCGAACAAGCCTACAAACCAACCAAATCTAGCAAATTATTAACCAAACAATTCAAAATAAGCCTTAGAAAATACCCATAAATGAGATAGTTTCAATTTAGATCATCAATAAAAAAGTCAACAAAAGTCAACCCAGGATTGCTTGGTCAAAACCGAAACTTGGACCAAAATCTGAACACCCATTTACCCCGAGTTCGATTATGTAACCAGTTTCGAAATCCGACCTCAATTCAAGATTTAAATCTCAAATTCACAAAAATTCCTAATTCTACCCAAATCCCTAGTTTCTACCATGAAAATCCTAGATTTGATGTTGAAAACTTATGAAATGTAATGGTAGTTGAAAAAAAGTAGATTAAAGTCATTTACCAATGTATTTAGGAAGAAAATCTCTTGAAAAAATTGCCTCTAGGGTGTATAGGGTTGAGAGTTTGAAAGAAATGAGCTAAATCCAGCTTTTTCCATCTTTACCCAGCTGCAGTTATCGCAATTGCGACACATAGTTCGCAATTGCGATTATCACAAAAGCGATCGACCCTTCACAAATGCGAATAAGTCACTGAGCCTGTTTTCATCGCAAATGCGACAATTTGTCTGCAATTGCGAACACCCAGCATCCGTAATTATGCACATTTACTTCGCAGATGCGAAGCCTGCTCGAGAATTGCTTAATCGCAAATGCGACTCTTGAATCGCAATTGCGATCACTGATAAGTCCTCTAATGCGAACATCTTCCTTGCAATTGCAAGTCCTGCCCAGCCAACCCATGCTAGCAAATGTGAAGTACCCTTCGCAAAAGCGAAGCTTGCATTTGCAAGCTAGACCTCGCAATTGCGAGATCAGCAGGTAACACCAGAAGCAAAGAAGCATCAGCTATTCCTCTAAGTAAAAAACCATTCCATAGCCTTTTCGAAATTCACCCGAGCCCCACGGGCTCCAAACCGAATATGCGCACAAGTGTAATAACATTATACGAACTTGCTCACGCGATCAAAACATCAATATAACACGTAGAACCACGAATCGGACGTCAAAACAAATGAGATTTAAACTGGACGTCCGAATCACGTCAAATCAACTCCGTTTTGCACCAACTTTTGCAGACAAGTCACAAATACTAAAATGAACCTACACCAAGTTTCAGAACCATAATCCGAACCCTATAGCAAAAGAGTCAACCTACAGCCAAACATAGAAATTCTTTAAACCTTTTAACTTCTAGTTTTCAACAAATTACGTTAAATCAAGCTATGGACTTCTGAATTCGGTTCTGGGCATACACCCAAGTCCCAAATAACGATAAGGACCCACCGGGACCGTCAAAATACTGATTTGGATCAATTTGCTCAAAACGTTGATCGAAGTCAACTCAAATGAGTTTTGAAGCACGATTTCACTTTTTCATCAACTTTTTATATAAATACATTCTGGAACAAGACACGAAAGACGCATGTAAATTGTAGAAGGCTAAACAGAGATATTCGAGCTCTCGGAGCACGGAACAATAACATACCCAGTATTATCCCACACCGTGGGGTCTGGGAAGGGTAGTGTGGATGCAAACCTTACCCCTACCTTGTGAGGGTAGAGAGGATGCTTCCAATAGACCCTCGGCTCAGGAAAGAATAAGCACCACATTAATGAAAATATAGACAAGAAGGGACAGTACCAAAAAGTCATATAAATGCAAAATATAAACTTTAGACCTATCGGGTCATCACATGTGGAAGCAGACCCTGGAGATTAAAGGTTTCAAGTTGAGAAGGAAGAAGAAAGAGTACTTGGAGTATAAGTTTAGTGTTGGGGCACATGAAGTAGGAGTGGACGTAAAGCTTAATACATAAGTCATCCCTAAGAGAGAGTTTTAAAATATTTTGGGTCTGTGATACAGGGTAATAGGGAGATTGACGAGGATGTCGCCCATCGTATTGGAGCAGGATGAATGAAATAGAGGCTCGCTTTTGGTATTTTGTGTGACAAGAATGTGCCGCCTAGACTTAAGGACAAGTTCTATAAAGCGGTAGTCAGACCAGTCATATTATATGGAGCCGAGTGTTAGCCAGTCAAGAAATCTCATGTCCAGAAGTTAGAAGTAGCGGAAATGAGGATATTAAGATGGATGTGCGGGCATACCAGGAAAGAGAAGATTTGGAATGAATATATTAGGGATAAGGTGGCTATGACTACCTGTGGAAGATAAGTTGTGTGAATCGAGACTGAGATGGTTTCGACATATGAAGAAGAGAGAATCTGATGTCCCCATTAGGAGGTGTGAGAGGTTAACCATAATGGGTCAGAGGAGGGGAAGAGGAAGCCTAAGAAGTATTGAGGTGAGGTGATTAGGTAGGACATGACTCTAATTCAGCTTACCGAGGACATGGCCCTCAATAGGAGGGTGTGGAGGTCGATGATTGGGGTTGTGGGTTGACACATAGTCTAGAGTTTCGTCTAGTCTTTCCAGTAGTATTAGTACTAGTCTTGTATTTTCCTATTCCTAACCCCTTGCTATTACACGGTCACTACTACGAAAATTACTTTTAGTGGCTACTATTTAGCGGTAATAAATTAATTATCGGTAATTCATTTCCTACTCCAAATTATTACCGTAAATGAGCATTAGCCAGAAAAAGACACATATTTACCGGCAATTGAATATAATGGCCTGTAATAGGTACTAGTAGTAGATAGCCAATTTATTCTTCCCTATAAAGCTTTTCATTTTGCCGCCTAAATATTTGGTCATTCCCTCCCATTTTATCCCTATAAATAAGAAAATAGACCCAACTAGGGAAGTATGGAAAGAATAAAATAAGAAAAACGACTCTTCTCTCTCAAATTGATGATCCAGTTGCAAAAACCTGCATCGCCGCGAATCGAGTACCAACTCATCTTTTTCTCCATCACCAGCCCCCATTTACAGCGATCTCAACATTGCCGGCCCTCATCTCCAGGTAACTTAACGTGTCTCTCTCCACTCTCTGTCTCTATTCTGCAATTTTAATTTGATGAGATATGATCCTGATAGAGTATGTGAGGAAACATAGAGAAGGGAATTATATTAGGTTTAGTGGAATGGAAGGTTGATGAAATGTGAAAAAAGTTGTAGATTAATATTTTGTGACCTAATCTTAGTGTTGGGGATGGAGGGGGTGATGAGGTTGGGTTACTACTGCAAATTTGGTATCAAAGCATGTTCTAAGGTTCACGAATTAGAAACCCTTAATAAATTAGAATGTAAACTAAAAATTTCAGAACAGATGTGTGGATTACTTTTTTTTCCTTTTGCAATAACTATACTAGTAAATTACTTGCCACTCATTATTTTGACTTAATTTTGTATCATATGCACTATCAGTAGAATTAGATTCTTACATATTTTTTGATAGAGATTACACTACTATTATGTAGAATATATGAAAATAGAATGGTAATTTACTTGTTCTCTCCAAACAATTCTAACGATCATTTCAAGTGAATGTATTGATCTTTTGCAGTTGGCAAGCAGTGGAAGACTAATGATTTACTTATTCACTATGGCACTTTAAACGATTTTGTAAAGAGAAAGATTGGACCTTAGCTTTTCAGGTGTTTAAAATGACTTGGAAGATCTATTTAGTATTGGCAAGTTGGAAAAGGAAAACTTAAGTTGGGAAAGCAGATAATTGTTTTTCTTGCTCACTCTAAAAGAAATCTATATGATATTTATTTGCTAAAGATTTTCAATCTTTTCATTATTTAATAAAATGAGCGTCCTAGGTTTCATCGGGACGATAGATTTGCTATGTAGATACCTGATATAGCTGATATGAGTTGTGATAATTCATGTCTATGTAATGACATGATGACACTAATATTTTTAATACTTAATCTTTAGATAAGTTAAAATAAAATATTATCTCTGAATTATTTTAGAAGCCTTTTTAATTTATGAGTAACATACTAGCTGATAGCTGGCATCAAGCTTACGTGGTAAGCATGATACATGGGTGACCTTAAGATAGCAGGTTGGATGCTGCCTCTGTCTGATCTTCTCAATAACTATGAATTGCTTGAGAAATAGCAGAATAATTATTTTCTTTCAAAATGAACAATATTTTGAATAAATATTTAATAGGAAAGTACCATGGTTATGATAGGTAAGTAGACAACACTGCAGTTTAGATTTCTCTCTTTTTTGTGAGATAAAATTATCTTTTTCTTGTTGGAAACAAGAGTAAATCACTCTACTTACATTCTACCATATTCAAGCTGATTACTGGATTGATGGTTGTACTTTAATGGCAAAAATCAGTTTAATTTTTCTTACATGATGATATATTTTAGGTGCATATATTCTGAAAATTGTATTGGATTGATTGTTGGACCTTAATGAACATGCGACTGACATGAGATCTTATTAGAATGTATCTGCAGCTTCCTGTCTTTGTAGTTTGTACCATTTCGAATTTATGTAAAGAATGAGGTTTATAAATCCGATGGAAAAACATTTCTTATGGCATGAATTTGCAGCTTTAAAACAATTTTGGGTGTTTTATTTTGCTACAACATATATACATCATAGACTGTGATCTTATCAAGAAATACAAATATCTTTAGACACATAAGCATTTACCATATAAGTATAAAATGTGACTCTGTTCAGTTCCTTAAAAATCTTATATGGTCTTTCATTTTTAGAATATTATATTTCTAGCATGTTCTATATATGTTAAGTCTCTTATGCCAATAGCATCCATAAACAAGCACCACAAGCACCATGGATTCTATTTCAGTTACAAAGTATTGTTGAATATACCCCAACCTCATGATGTTGCCTTGCGTTAAATATGTTTACATAATGCTTTTTTCCTTTTTGACTCATGCTCAATTTGACTCTAATATTTTTCACCTATAGACATGATGGACACTTCCTCTTGATTTTAAATGTATGAACTAAATTCTGGCCTCCTTTATTGTACATCAAAATGAAAAGGGATTGGTAGTTTATTGAGAGATGGAATTGTCGGTTTACAAGTTAATAATTTAAAACATGTGAAGGAATATATGATTTATGCTTGTATCATAACCTTGTGCTAGCTATTATAATATCTGGGAAGCTTGTAAGCAAATTTTGTTAAGTCCAAGATGCTTATGACTATGATCAACTGAAAGTTCGAAAAGGGCAGGAAAATATGTGGGTAGTCATGTTATTGTTTTAGGCAGTTACACTATGTTGATGCAAATTTTCAATATAAAGTATCTTTCAGTTAATTAAGATGCTTCTATTAATGTCTGAACTTCCAGCTTCCTCTTTTTCTTTAATTTATGAGAATTTTAGGTCCATCCTCATATAATTTTCTTTTTTTTCAGGTGGTCAGGGTCTGTGCCAAGTTAAGGGAAGCTCTCAGTTCTCTTGTCGAGTATTTAACCCTTCACTATCAGGTTAGTTTTTTAATTTCTTCTCCTCAAATTTTTATGTATCATTCTATTTTTAATGATATCTTGTAAATTTTTATTTATACAGATTCACCATCTTGACATATCTTAGAAGAATGAACTGCATAAGTTACAGCAACTGAAGGATGAACAAGGTTTATGTTGCTTTCCTGGATTTTCTTTGGCCTCATATGTATTGAGGGGATTTAGCATTTACCTGGTGATACTTCTAGCGTAGTGCTTGGGTTTGTTTCTCATTCTCATTATATATCCTTTATTAGAGCATTCTAAATGTGTGCACATGATTCAATGTCATTTGATTTATGAACTTTCAAGAGATCTCTCCAGCAGTGATGAGAAGAAATATAAAGCTTTGAAGTGGGCAACAGTGAGGGAAATAGCTCAGAGTGCTGATGTAATTTCTTGCATTTGTGTTGGTGCTGGAGATCCTAGATTGGCTAATTTCAGATTATGCCAGGTTGGTTTACCTTATTACTAAAGATTTGAGGATTTTCTAACTATTTTAGATTTTCAGTTTCTTATTTTTGTTCTTATGTACTCATTCTGTATTCTTGCTTGTTTTAATATTTTTGTTGTGTTAAACCTCTTGGTAGGTGCTTATTGATGAACCCACTCAGGCTAGTGACCCTGAATGTCTTACTCCTTTGGTTCTTGGCGCAAAACAAGTCACTATTGCAATTAATGTCATGTTGAAATTCATTTATGAAAAAATATTACACTGAAGTATAGTTACGATGTTGGATCTTACTGTGAGTTTTATGCTAGATTGTTCTTGTTGGTGATAACTACCAGCTTGGACCAGTCATTATGTACAAGAAAATAGCCCGTGCTGGACTTGCTCAATCTCTATTTGAGCGCCTTGTGTTTCTAGGAGTGAAGCCAATTAGGTTACAGGTGATTGCATGTCTGTTGATGTGTTAACATGTCTATCAGGGTTGGTAGTGGCTGAAGTTAAATTTGAGATTATCTCTTTTCAGTTATTCTCTTGTTTCTCGTATAGTTAGCATAGTGATTGGAAGGGCTCTTTAGTCATCTATGAAGACTTGAGGAGCCTGCTTTGCTTTTTCTTGGGGGG
>MCJB01032920.1:13433-65202 GCA_002018475.1 Nicotiana obtusifolia | reverse complement strand
GGGGGGGGGAGAGGGCGGGGGTTGTGGAGTAAGATGTTCCTAGTATTTTAACTCTTCTACACTAATTCGCCACTTCCCCATACTTATTTTCTGCGTGGCGGAGCTGCAACAAATCATGCTAGTTTTAAGGTTTTTTGATTTTTCTATGCTTCATGTAGTAATATGTTATTCGGTTATATCATTATCTACTGTTGCTTGTGTATCTGAACTGTTTTGATTTTCGACGCTTCTCATTCTAGTTGCTTTTATTTGCTTGCCAAGCAATAATTGTTAATTCCCTCTTGCTCATCTCTTTTTTTTTTCATTTTGTTTCCTTGGACTTAGAGTTACCTGGTAACTTCCTCTTTCAAAGTACTGTTTATATTTATTTAGTTATTTTTTAAATCTGTAAAGCGTCAGAATTTCTGTATTCCATTAGTAATGTTGATTATGCAGTCTATTTGTTTGCAATTCCAGCTGCAATACCGTATGCATCCTGCATTATCTGAGTTTACATCAAATAGCTTTTATGAAGGTACACTCCAAAATGGTGTAACCATCAACGAAAGGAAATCAACAGGCATTGATTTCTCATGGCATGTGCCCAACCGCCCCATGTTCTTCTATTTTCAGGTATTATTAGATTGTTTTAGCTGATTCTTCTTTATTTTTTGTTTTTGGGTTGTGAAAAAATCTGTCATTGTTATGGATATACTAAAGATTGTTCTCCTATATAGTTTGTAGGAATTTTTTTCCTGGTTTACTTGATATGTTCAAATTTGAATACTTGGTAATTCATCTATAGATGGGACAAGAGGAGATCAGTGCTAGTGGAAGCTGGAAGTTTATAAAGATATTTGCTTGAAAAAGAGGAAGTTCGAAGCTTGAATCACGAAACACTATGTTGAAACAAATTTGCTTCTATTAAGAGTGCAAATGAATAGTGAGTGATTTATAAAGCAAGCTCCAACTAGTCTGGGATTGAGGCATAATAGTTGTTGTACACTTGTACTACAGTCATATACTTGTAAAAGCCAATCTGATAGTCCAACTAATCTGAGCTCTATTTAACTTTAAAAATCTATTATTAAGGCACTTGTTTTCCTCTAAATCAAACATGTATGCCATGATATATGAATTTAATAGTTTTGCTTGATAAACATCCCAATTGAAGACTATTATATTTTATCTATTGACATTGTTATTTTTTAATTTCAGGTCATACAGTCTGATGATCGATAATTTAGCGGGTGGAAGATTTCCATATGATGAAGCATTGCATAAATTATTTGAAGACTATCATTTGTTAGGATTAGTTATATAATGACATTAGCTATTTGCTTCAAACAATATAAGTTTATTTTTCAAGTTACTGTGATATTAATCTTTTGGATTAGTACTTTCTTTTGTTTGTTAAGATTTAATGAAATACGTTATGTTTTTATAAATCAGTATTATTATGTTTTATTATTTGGAACAATTTTTGAACGAATGTAGTAGATAATATTAATGATGGCTAAACTATTGCCGTTATAGCTTGTGACTTTTAGTGATAATTTAACAGGATATGTGGTTATAAAAATAGACGATAAAAGGGCAATTTATGATGTTTCCACAAGGAATATTGTAGCCATTATCATTGCCGTTAAAGATGACTTTTAACGATAATTTAATTGAATATACCAGCCATTAAAATGGATGCTAAAAGGGCATACTAATACGTTTTCAGAAGGAATATAATAGCCATTCTTATTGCTACGAAATAATTACCGCTAAAGGTGTCACGGCACAAAATCAACCTGTCGTGATGGCGCCTATCATGGTACTAGGCAAGCCGACTACGCTGATATTTCTAACACTCTAAAGCTTTGAAAGATACAGAAGCAGTTAAAAGTAAGGAAAAACCTTTTAAAAACAGAGTAAGAAATCATAATTCAAAATAAAATCTCTCCCAAAACCAGGACGTCACCAAGTAGATGAGCATCTACATAAAGACATAGTCTAATACACCATCTAGGTAATAAAACTGAAACATAAAATGAAAGACAAGGAGGGAGAGTCAAGGTTTACGAACGCCAAGAGCTACCTCGATAGTCTCCGAAAATCCAGACTCCACAACTCAGCAACCCCCGTGACCGGAAGTACCTGGATCTGCACACGAGGTGCAGGGTGTAGCGTGAGTACAACCACCTCAATAAGTAAGAAATCTAACCTTTGGACTGAAAAGTAGTGACGAACTCAGCAGGTACAATTCAATATAGAAATAACAGTACAGAAATGAGACATGTTTTCAAGTTCAATAATTAAACTCAATTCAAGTAAAATAGATCAATTCTGAATGATATGAAGAGTATGACTTCTCTACTTCTACATGCCAATGCACATGAATTATGTGATGCACCACGTTGAAAGCCTCGTGTACTCACACTCTCAGAATACTCAATCACTCAGTCCTGTATATGGTCAATCCAGCCCAGGGAAGATCCATCCCATGTATATATACACACACACACACACACACACACACACACACACACACACACACATTAACTGACAGCCAGTCACTCAGTACTGTATAAGGCCAATCTAGCCCAGGGGAAGATACATCCCCAAATATAAATAATTCGGACAAGATCCTTGTCCAAGGAATATCCATCCCTCAATATAATCAACAATACTCACTGGGGGTGTGTACAAACTTCGGAGGGGCTCCTTCAGCCCAAGCGCTATAATAAGCCAGATCCAGGCATGAATCAATTAACATACTGTGTCGTGCAGCCCGATCTCATGACTGTCACTCTCAATCAGGCCCTCAGCCTCACCCACTCATCAATCTCTCTAGTCTCTCTCTCTCGGGCTCATAGTATCGTGAAACTAGCCCAAAAATGATGATATGATATAGCAATAAATAGCAACGGAGACTGAGATATGATATGCCAAGTTTAGTAGTGTTACGTACCTCAATCTGGGCAAATCTCTACTCCAACACATCTTTGCCTTGCGAAACGGCCTCCGAATGCCTCGAATCTAGCTACAAACAATATGATACAATCGACACGGGCTAAAGGAATTAATTCCATAAGGAAATACTAAGTTATTAATCAAAAGTCAAAAGTTGACTCAAAAGTTGGCCCCCTGGCCCACTTCTCGAAATTCGATAAAAGTCACAAAACTCGAGAGCCCATTCAACCACGAGTCGAACAATACCAATTTACCAAAATTCGACACTAAATCGCCACCCAAATCTCCTCATCAAACTCTCCAAATCCCTAGCCTCAAACTCCTAAATTACACCTTAAATACACACAAACTAGGTGGGAAAATCAATGGGGAAACGCAATTATTGAACAAATTAGACCACAAATGACATACCTCAAGGAATCACCCGAAAATCCTCTCAAGAATCGCCAAATCTCGATCTTGAAATGTTTAAAATGGTGAAAATCTCGGAACCCTCGTTTTTAAAACACTGCCCGGGCTTTTTGCACCTGCGGACAAAATATCCACACCTGCGGAACCGCTTTTGCGGTAAAATCCTCTACTTCTGCAAAAATCACTTAAATCCCCAGGGCCCGCATCTACGCTCTAAGTTCCGCACTTGCGGAGACGCTTTTGCGGCCCACTATCCGCTTCTGCGGAAACAGACCTCGCCCCTCAACTCCGCATCTGCGGAGCCTTGCTCGCACCTGCGGGCTCGCAGATGTGGTTACCCCCTCGCTCCTGTGTCCTGCCCCAGGCCAACCTAGTTCCACACCTGCGCAAATCCAGTCGCATAAGTGGCCAATCCCTCGTATGTGCGATCACACCAGAAAACTCCCAGTCTCAGCAATGCACTAAGTCTCATTTTCGATCCGTTAACCATCTTAATTCAACCCGAGGCCCTCAGGACCTCAACCAATTATACCAACAAGTCCTAAAACATGATGCGAACCGAGTCGAGCCCTCAAATCACCTCAAACAACATCAAAAACACGAATCGCACCCCAATTCATGCCTATTGAAACCAAGGAATTCCAACTTCTACAAACGACGACGAAACCCATCAAATCATGTCCGTTTGACCCCAAATTTTGCACAAGTCACAAATGACACCACGGACCTACTCCAACTCCCGAAACTTCAATCCGAGCCCGTAAACTTCCAAATTTCCAATTTGCACCATTTCAAGCCTAATTCTACTATAGACCTCCAAATCACTATCCGGGCACGCTCCACCCAACGGAGCTAACAGAACCATCAAAACTCCGTTCCAGAGTCTTTTACACATAAGTCAACATACGATCAACCTTTTCAACTTAAGCTTCCAACCTTGAGAGTTATTGTCTCAATTCATTATAAAACCTCTCCAAACCCGAACCAACTACCCCAGCAAGTCATATAACAACTGTAAAGCATAAAATGAGTAGTAAATGAGGGAATGGGGCTACAACTCTCGAAACGACTGGCTGGGTGTTACATCCTCCCCCTCTTAAATAAATGTTCGTCCTCAAACGGGTCTAGAAATGTACCTGGAATCTCAAATAGGTGTGGATATCTGCTCCACATCTCCCGCTCGGTCTCCCAAGTAGCCTTCTCAATTGGCTGACCTCTCCACTGCACCTTCACTGAAGCTATATCCTTTGACCTCAACTTTCAACCTGCCGACCCAAAATGGCCACCTGCTCCACATCGTAAGTCAAATCACCATCCAACTGAAACGTGCTAAAATAAAAAACATGAGATGGATTGCCGACATACTTTCGGAGCTTAGAAACATGAAATACTGGATGCACACTCAATAAACTAGGTGGCAAGGCAAGCTTGTAAGCCACCTCTCGAATCCTCTGAAGCAACTCAAACAACCCAATATACCGAGGGCTTAACTTGCCTTTCATCCCGAACCTCATAACACCCTTCATGGTTGAAACCTTGAGCAGTACCTTCATCCTAACCATGTAAGCAACATCACGAACCTTCCTATCGGCGTAACTCTTTTGTCTAGACTGCACCGTGCAAAGCCGATCCTAAATCAATTTAACCTTGTCCAAAGAATCCTGAACCAAGTCAGTACCCAATAGCCTAGCCTCACCCGACTCAAACCAACCCACTGGAGATTGACACCGTATCCCATACAAAGCCACATACGGAGCAATTTGAATGCTTGACTGGTAGCTGTTATTGTAGGCAAACTCCGTCAGCGGCAAAAACTGATCCCATGAACCCCCAAAATCAATGACACAAGCGCGTAGCATGTCCTCTAATATCTGGAGTGCGCTCAGACTGTCCATCCATCTGAGGGTGAAATGTTGTACTCAACTCAACCTGGGTGCCCAACCCTCCTTGCACGGCTCTCCAAAACTGCGATGTAAACTGTGTGCCCTGATATGAAATGATAGACACTGGCCACCGTGAAGGCGAACAATCTCGCGGATGTAAATCTATGCCAACCGCTTTGAAGAATAAATAGTCCCAACTGGAATGAAGTGTGCGGACTTGTTCAGCCGATCCACAATTATCCAAATAGCATCGAACTTCCTCGATGTCCGTGGGAGCCCAAATACAAAATCCATGGTGATCCACTCCCATTTTCACTCTGGAATCTCTAGCCTCTAAAGCAATCCACGCAGTCTCTGATGCTCTTACTTTACCTGCTGAAAGTTAAGGCACTGATCTACAAACCCCACTATATCCTTCTTCATCCTTCTCCACCACTAATAGTACTTACTCAAGTCTTGGTACATCTTCGTGGCACCAGAATGAATGGAATACCGCGAACTGTGGGCCTCCTCAAGAATCAACTTATGTAACCCATCTATATTAGGCACACAAATCCGACCCTGCGTCCTCAATACCCCATCATCTCCAATAGTAACATCTCTGGCATCACCGTATTGAACCGTATCTTTAAGGACAAGAAAATAAGGATCATCATACAGGCGCTCTCAGATGCGATCATATAAGGAAGACTGAGAAACCACACAAGCTAAAACCCAGCTGGGCTCCGAAACATCTATGGTTGGCCAGGGCCTGAACATCAACTGCAAGCGGTCTCTCACCAACAGGAATGAATGCAAGGCTAACCATACTCACTGCTTTTCTACTCAAGACATTGTTCACCACATTGGTCTTCCCGGGATGATACAGAATAGTGATATCATAGTCCTTTAGATGCTCCAACCATCTCCGCTGCCTCAAATTTAGATCCTTTTGTTTGAACTAGTGTTGGAGACTTCGATGATCTATAAATACCTCACAAGACACACTATAGGGATAGTCCCTCCAAATCTTTAATGCATGAACGATGGCAACCAACTCCAAATCATGGACATGGCAGTTCTTCTCATGGGGCTTCAAATGATGTGAAGCATAAGCAATCACTCTACCTCCCTGCATCAAGGCACACCCAATATCGATCCGAGAAGCATTACAATACACTGTATAAGAGCCTGAAGCTGAAGGCAAAACTAGAAATAGAGCCGTCATCAAGGCAATCTTGAGCTTCTGAAAGCTCTCCTCACACTCATCCAACCACCTGAATAGAGCACTCTTCTGGGTCAATTTGGTCAAAGGCGATGCAATAGACGAGAAACCCTCCATGAAGCAACGATAATAACTGGCCAAGCCGAGAAAGCTCCGAATCTCCGTAGCTGAGGGTGGTCTACGAGAACTCTGAATCGCCTCTATTTTCTTTGAATCCACCTGAATCCCCTCACTAGAAACCACGTGCCCCAAGAATGCCACTAAACTAAGCCAAAACTCACACTTGGAGAACTTGGCATAAAGCTTCTCCTCCCTCAATCGCTGCAACGCAGTCCTCAAATGCTGGCCATGCTCCTCCAGGCTACGAGAGTACACCAGGATGTCATCAATGAATACTATGACAAACGAGTTGAGATAAGGCTAAAACACACTATTTATCAAATGCACGAATGCTGCTGGGGCGTTGGTCAGCCCAAAAGATATCACAAGGAACTCATAATGACCATAACGGGTCCTGAATGTCATCTTTAGAATATCCGAGTCCCGAATCTTCAACTAGTGATACCCAGACCTCAAATCAATCTTAGAGAACACCCTCGGTCCTTGAAGCTGGCCAAATAGATCATCAATGCGCGGCAAATGATACTTGTTCTTGATTGTAACTTAGTTCAATTGCCTATAATCAATGCACATCCGCATAGTACCATCCTTCTACTTCACAAACAGAATCGCTGCACCCCAAGGCGACACACTAGGCCTAATAAACCCCTTATCAAGAAGTTCCTAAAGTTGCTCTTTTAATTCCTTCAACTCAACTGGTGCCATACAGTACAGACCAAGTCAATAACAAAGTCAATATTAGCACCAACATCCCTCCCAAATGCCTAATAAGATAAGAAACCCTTCCCAACCATCTGCTGGGCCTTCAACTATGAGATCACTCTGCTGGGAATAGAGTCTAGAGAACCTCTCCACTCAATCCGTGGCAACCCTCGCATTGCCAATGTCATAGTCTTAGCGTGACAATCCAAAACAGCATGACATGGAGACAACCAATCCATACCCAAGATCACATCAAAATCAACCATACTAAGCAATAATAGATCAACTCTAGTCTCCAATCCCCTAATAGTCACTACACACGACCGATATACGCGGTCTACAACAATGGTCTCGCCTACTGGCATAGATACATGAATAAATGAAACTAAAGACTCATGGGGCATATCCAGATAATGAGCAAAATACAATGATACATACTAATAAGTAGAACCAGGGTCAAATAATACAAAAACATCCTTGTTGCATACTAAGACAATACCTATGATCGCTGCATCTGAAGCAACAACATCTGGCCTAGCAGGAATAACATAGAATCATGCTGACCGCCACCTGATCAGCCTTCCCCTCTAGGGCGACCTCTAGCTGCCTGAGCCCCACCCTGAGCTGGCTAGGCGGGTGGTGAAGTAACTAGTGCTGAAGTCGTAGTCTGACTCCTCTGGTGAGCTGGACCTCCCGAAAGGCGGGGACAATGTCTCTTTATGTGACCCAAGTCTCCACACTTAAAACAACCCCTCACTGTAAATGGCGGTGAGTACTAAGGCGGACTCCGAGAGCCAAAATAACTATCAGAAGGACCTGGTACAGATGAACCCTGAACTGATGGTGCACGAGACGAACTCTGAGCTGGAAGGGCACTGAGAGATGACTGACCCTGATGAGCACTGTATGAACCATGGCTAGATGATGCACCACGGTGAACTGGACGAGCCTTTTGGGCGTGCCTATAAGGACGTCCCCTGCTATGGTAGAACTGACCCCTAGAAGGAACACCGCTGAAACCACCCTAGCTACGAGGCCTCTTGGCCTCCCTCTCTCCACGTTCTTGATTGCGGACCATCTCTATTTGTCGAGCAATATCGACCACCTAATCAAAAGTAGCACCAGATACCCTCTCCCCAGTCATAAGCAACCACAGCTGATACGTGGGGCCATCAATGAACCTTTTAATCCTCTCCCTATCAGTGGGAACCACCCAAACTACGTGACGAGCCAACTCTAATAACCTCATCTCGTATTGAGTCACATGCATGCCCTCCTGACGTAGCTACTCAAACTGTCTGTGCAGCTCCTCCCTGCGAGACTGTGGTACAAACTTCTCCAAGAAGAGAACGGAGAACTCCTGCAATGTAAATGGTGTTGCACCGATCGACATGCTCCTCTCATAAGCCTCCCACTATCTGAAGGCAGCCCCAGTATACTGAAAAGTAGTGAATGAGACCCTACTATTTTTTTGGAGAATACCTGTCGTGTGAAGAATCCGCTGGCACTTATCCAAGAAGCCCGGGCATCCTCTGACTCAGCCCCGCTAAATGATAGAGGCTGAAGCCTCCCAAATCTCTCTAGTCTTCTCTGCTCATCATCAGTCATAACGGGACCCACCTGGGCCTGAGCAACTACAACTGGCTAGGCTAGTAGTACCCCCAGTGTTTGGAGTCCCTGCATCACCTGCTCTGGAGTACGGGTAGTGGGATTCTGAGTACCTCTCCCAGCCTAAGAAGTGGCAGCTGCGGCCAGAACAGAGACCGCCTAAGCAAGGCTGGTGCACACTGCCAAAATTTGAGCTAAGGCCCTGAAATCACAATGGGCATAACTGGTGCCTGAGCTGGCCCTGCTGGCTCAACCACATATGAAATTTGCTCTTGAGCTGGAGCAACTGTTCGATTTGCAGGTGCTGCCCTAGCTGTTGCATGAGCTGCACCTCTGCCTCTACCGCAGCCCCTACCTTTGACCTCGGTCTCTCGTGGCCCTAGCTAGTGGTACTGGTGGCTGTCCGTCCTGTCCGGTAACACGTGCCCTCACCATCTATGAGAGAATAGCATACATAAGTTTAGTTACCAGAATCAACACATCCGCACGACAAAAATACAAGAATGTGAAATTTTTTATGGGTTCGGCAATCTCTCGAAGATAAGTACAGACGTCTCCATACCGATCCGCAAGACTCTACTAAACTTGCTCATGACTCGTGAGACCAATGTAACCTAGGCTCTGATACCAACTTGTCACGACCCAAAACCTACCTGTCGTGATGGCGCCTATCATGCTAGGCAAGCCGACTATGTAGACATTTCCAACACTCTAAAGCTTTGAAAGATACGGAAGTAGTGAAAATTAAGGAAAAACCTTTTAAAAACAGACTAAGAAATCATAATTCAAAACACAATCTCTCCCAAAACCGGGGCGTCGCCGAGTACATGAGCATCTACATAAAGACATAGTCTAATACACCGTCTAGGTAATAAAACTGAAACATAAAATGAAAGATAAGGAGGGGGAGTCAAGGTCTGTGGAACGCCAAGCAGCTACCTCAATAGTCTCCAAAAATTCGGACTCCACAATTCAGCAACCGCCGTTACCGGAAGCACCTGGATTTGCACACGAGGTGCAGAGTGTAACGTCAGTACAACCAACTCAATAAGTAACAAATCTAACCTTTGGACTGAAAGGTAGTGACGAACTCAGCAGGTAAAGTTCAATATAGAAATAACAGTATAGAAATGTAGGCATGATTTCAAGTTCAACAGTTAAACTCAATTCAAGTAAGATAGATCAATTCTGAATGATATGAGGAGTATGACCTCTCTACTCCTATACATGTTGTATGTGATGCACCACGCTGAAAGCCTTGTGTACTCACATTCTCAGAATACTCAATCACTCAGTACTGTATATCGCCAATCCATCCCAGGAAAGATACATCCCATATGTATATACACATCAACTGATAGTTAGTCACTCAGTACTGTATAAGGCCAATCTAGCCCAGGGGAAGATCCATCCCCAAATATAGAAAATTCGGACAAGATCCATGTCCAGGGAAGATCCATCCCTCAATATAATCAACTGCGCTTACTGGGGTGTGTACAGACTCCGGAGGGGTCCTTCAGCCCAAGCACTATAATAAGCCAAATCCAAGCATAAATCAATAAACATGTTGCGACGTGCAGCCCAATCTCATAACTGTCTCTCTCAATCAGGCCCTCGGGCTCGGGCTCTCTCTCTCTCTCTCTCTCGGGCTCATAGTGTCGTGAAACTAGCCCAAAAATGATGATATGATATAGAAATAAATAGCAACAGAGAGTCAGATATGTTATGCAATGAATAAATATGACTGAGTACAATATTTCAATGTAATCAATAAGCCAACAGCAAGGAAACGACAACTATGGGTCCCAACAGTACCAGCAATAGCCTAAACAAGATTTCTAGCATGATTGACAGCTCAATTACTTTAGCACATGATGAAAACACGATATCAACAAGATAAATCCACTAAACAGTTCCATGGAATCGATCAGATTACAGTTCTTACGGTGCACACCCACACACCCGTCACTTGGAATGTGCGTCACGTCAATACCAATCATATAACACATAATTCAGAGTTTCAAACCGTCAGGGCCAAGTTTAGAAGTGTTACTTACCTTAATCTGGGCAAATCTCTACTCCAACACACCTTTTCCTAGCGAAACGGCCCCCGAATGCCTTGAATCTAGCCACAAACAATGCCATACAATCAACACGGGCTAAAGGAATTAATTCCATAAGGAAATACTAAGTTATTAATCAAAAGTCAAAGTTGACTCAAAAGTCGGCCCCCGGGGTCCACATCTTGAAATCCAATAAAAGCCACAAAACCCGAGAGCCCATTCAACCACGAGTCCAACCATACCGAATTTACCAAAATCCAACACCAAATCGCCACCCAAATTCCTACATCAATCACTCGAAATCCCTAGCCTCAAACTCCCAAATTACACCTTAAATACACACAAACTAGGTGAAAAAATCAACCGGGGAAACACAATTATTTAATAAATTAGATCACAAATGACTTACCTCAAGGAATCCCTCGAAATACACATAATCTTGGAACCATTGTTTTTAAAACACTGCACAGGATTTTCGCACCTGCGGGCCAAATATCCACACCTACAAAACTGCTTTTGCGGTAAAAATCCTTCGCTTCTGCGGAAATCACTTAAATCCCAGGGCCCGCATCTGCGCTCCAGACTCCGCATCTTCGGAGGTGCTTCTACGGCCCACTATCCGCTTTTGGGAAATCGATCTCGCCCCTCAACTCCGCATCTGCGGAGCCTTGCTCGCACCTCTGGGCTCACAGATGAGGTTACCCCCTCGCACATTCACACCATGTTTTTGTAAATGCGTTTGTCTATCATTGCAAAATAGACAATCGTCACATCCCTATAGGTCTAACATTTCGTCACTGTTTAGTCACACTTAGATATCACTTTTGGATAACTAAGTGCACTCATATTTTGTTTTTGGAGATAAGGTTTATGTCCCCCTCCTTTTTTGTAACTTGATCATATCAATAAAGTATTATCACAGCTAAAAAAAAAAACTCTCTAAAACTAGGTAAACATGATAAAAGGGGACTTCAAGGACTGGAACGCTATGCAGCTCTACCTCAAGTCTCCTGATTGCGTTGGATCCGAGCAATTTCCTCTATGCGCCGCTAGGACCAACACTAGAATCTGCACAAAAATACAGAAGTGTAATATGAGTAAAACCGACCCTATGTACTATGTAAGTGTCGAGCCTAACCTCGACAAAGTAGTGATGAGGCTACGACAAGACACTCACTGTAAACCTGAACGAATGATAAATAAAAGGCAACATAAATATAGAGAACACGAATAAATTCATAATAACGGGAAACTAACAGAGGACCCCAGAATAACATCAATTTATGACCTCATATCATAGTACATAAATAATACACCACAGATACAAACGGCTAACTCATATCATACCCCGTTGCGGCGCGTAATCCGATCCCAATATCATCACAATATTTGTTGCGGCGTGCAACTCGATCTCAATTTAATATCAATATCTTTTGCGGCATGTAACCCGATCCATTATCAAATCCTTGCATTTCTGTTGCGGCGCAACCTGTTCCCAATATCAATTCACGATCATTAACAACTCAATATAGCTAATTATAAAATCTCAACACAAAATGGTACTAAAACGTACAAAACACCAAGGAACTATGAGTGCAACAAAGATCAACCAACATCTCATATTCACAAACCTCGACAAGTCATTAACGCAAGAATAGCGAAAGGACTCACAATATCGGATATAACACAATAACGTGCAACAAGTAAGGTAATGACAATATTAAGATATACAATTAATACAGGTAGGAACATATAGAAGGTACGTAGATATTGTTCGAGGAACGAATTAACTGAAACCTGTAACAACTAAATGACAGATAACAAATAAGACATGATTAACAAGTACAGACATGTAGGAAACAAAACATATGGTGAGATATGACACAGAATAAATGATGACATAAAGGTAAATAGCCCAACCCACATGCCTCAAACTGTGATGCCGCATATATACTCATCACCTCGCATATATGCCGTTCCCACATATAATTCACGTAGCAAATAGACCAACAAGTCCTAATTTCCTCAAGTTAAAGTTAAACATGATACTTACCTCTTTCAGCAAACAAATCAATAATCAACCACAATTTTCTTTTAGAACAAGCATCCAAACCAACCGAATCAAGCCAAATATCATTCAAACAATCCAAAACAAGCTTTAGAAACTACCCACGAGTGAAAAATGTTCAATCTTTAATGAAATTAAAAACGTCAACAAAAGTCAACCCCAGGCCCTCTTGGTCAAAATCCGAGAATCGGACCAAATCCCGATTACCCATTCACCCCTAATCCCGCTAATTTAATTTGTTTCGAAATCCGACCTCAATTTGATGTGCAAATCTTAATTTTACAAAATCTCTAAATTCTACACAACACCCCCAATTTCTACCTTGAAATTCATATATTTGATGTTAAAAATTCACGAAAAGTAGTTGAAATTGATTGAAAACTAGTTAAAGGTGCTTACCAATAAATTTGGGAAGAAAAAGCTCTCAAGAATCGCCTCTATGGAGTCTAGGGTCAAAAAATGAGCTAAGTCCCGACTTTTCCATTATTTACCCTGCTGCAGGTATCGCAATTGCGAACTCTTGTTCGCAAGTACGAACCACTGATTGCAAATGCAATCAGTGTCTCAGCCTTACATTTGCCACAAATGCGACATTATGTTCTCACTTGCAGAGAAAATCCCACTCGCAAGTGCGAGCCAAGAATGCGAAGTTGCTCAACATTGCACTGTTCCGCAAATCCGATACAAGAGTCGCAAAAGCGAACACAATACAGTTTGCAAAAGCGATTCTTTCTTCACAAATGCGAAGACCAAGACCCTAGAATGCTTTGCATTTGCGAGCCTGACATTGCAAATGCGAGGCTCGCAATCGCGATTAGGTTCTTGCAAATGCAAGACCTGCAACTTGACACCAGTAATAACTGTGCATTAGCTGTTCCAAATTATTCTGCAATGCATCTGTAACTCACTCGAGCCCCTCGGGCTCCAAATCGAACATGTACACAAGTGTAATAACATCATAAAAACTTGCTCGATACCTAAAATCATCAAAATAGTATCAAATACCAAGAATCGATCATCAAAACTCAAGATTTCAACTTGAAAACTCATTTTTTACAGTCTTTCACGTAATGCACCGAAATGCGCTCAGGTCACCCAGGACCCCAAGAAGTTCAAAAATATCATATGAACCTACGGGAATCGTAAAAATACCGACTCGAGATCATTTACCAATAATATTGACCGTGGTCAACTTAAACCTCATTTTAAGTCAAAACTTACTTTTTCTTCAAAATTTCACATAAAAGCTTTCTGAAAAGCGACAGGGACCATGAATGCAACTAAATAAACATTAAATAAAGCTATGAGAGGTCTCGGAACACATAAATTTTGGCTAGTACCCAAACAACCTATCGGGTCGTCATATTCTTCACCTTTAAAAGAACAGTTCGTCCTCGAACAGACATAAAAGTGTTCTTGGACAAGTAAATAGGGGGTGGGGGTATTGACCCTGCATATCGGACTTGATCTCCCATGTAGCCTCCTCATTCGGCTGACCTCTCCACTACACTTTCACAGAAGGAAAACTCTTAGATCTCAACTTTTGAATCGGCCGGCCTAGAATAGCTACCGGCTCTTCCTCACAGGTCAAATTTTCATCAAGCTACACCGTGCTGAAGTAGAAAACATGTGATCTATCCTCATGGTACTTCGGAAGCATAGAAATGTGAAATACTGGATGTACCCCTACTAGGCTAGAAGGCAATGCAGGCCTATAAGCAACCTCCCCAATCCTCTCCAAGATCTCAAACGGGCCAATGAACCTTGGGCTCAACTTTCCCTTCTTCCCAAACTGCATCACACTCTTCATAGGAGATACTCGGAGAAGAACCTTCTCACCCACCATGTAAGGCACATCTCGAACCTTCTTGTCCGCATAACTCTTTTGCCTGGACTGAGCTGTACGAAGTCGCTCCTGAATCACCTTAACCTTTTCCAAAGCAGCATAAACTAAATCAATGCCCAACTATCTAGCCTCACTGGGCTTAAACTAACCAATAGGTGAATGTCATCGCCTCCCATATAAGGCCTCGTACGGAGCCATCTAGATGCTCGACCGATAGCTGTTGTTGTAGGCAAAATCTGCTAGAGGTAAAAACTGGTCCCACTGACCCCCAAAATCCATAAAGCATGCCAAAAATATGTCCTCCAATATCTGAATAGTGTGCTCGAACTGTCCGACTGTCTGAGGATGAACTGCGGCACTCAGCTCGACCCACACGCACAACTCACGCTGCACGGCTCTCCAAAAATGCAATATGAACTGCGTGCCTCCGTCAAAAAAGATAGAAAAAGGCCACCATGCTGGTGGATAATCTCCCGAATGTAAACCTGAGCCAACCACTCTGACGAATAGCAAACATCACCGGAATGAAGTGTGCAGACTTAATCAACCGATCCACAATAACCCAAACTGTGTCATATTTCCTTAAGGTCTGTGGTAAGCGTACCACAAAATCTTTAGTGATGCACTCCTATTTCCACTCCAGTATCTCTATTCTTTGAGTCAACACACCCAGTTTCTAATGCTCGTACTTCAGCTGTTGATAATTCAAACACCGAGAGACATAAGAAACAATATATTTCTTCATCCTCCGCCACCAATAATGTTGTTTCAAGTCATGGTACATCTTTGTGACACCTGGGTAAATGGAATAGCACGAACTGCAAGCCTCCTCAAGGATCAACTCTCTCAACCCATCAACATTTGGAACACAAATCCGGCTCTGAAGCCGCATAATACCATCATCTCCAATCACAACCTCCTTAGCACCACCTCGATGCACCGTGTCTTACAACACCAATAAGTGAGGATCATTAAACTGGCGAGCCTTGATACGTTCCAACAATGATGATTGTGTCACAACACAAGCGAGAAACCGACTAGGCTCCGAAATATCCAATCTTACAAACTGATTGGCCAAAGCCTGGACATATATGGCTAGTGGCCTCTCTACTGCCAGTAAATATGCCAAACTGCCCATGCTCTCTGTCTTCCTACTCAATGCATCAGCCTTTCATAAATGATATAATATGGTGATATCATAGTGTTTCAACAACTCTAGCCACCTCCGCTGCTGCAAATTAAGATCCTTCTACTTGAACACGTGCTGGAGACTCCGATGGTCACTATAGAATTCACATGGAACGACATAAAGATAGTGCTTCCAAATCTTCAGCGCGTGAACAATGGCTGTCAACTCTAAATCATGCACATTTTAATTCTTCTCATGAACCTTCAACTGCCAAGACGCGTAGGCAATCACCCTACCGTCCTGCATCAACACCATGCTGAGCCCAATGCGTGATGCATCACAATACACAGTGTAAGATCCCGAACATGTAGGCAACACTAACACTGGGGCTATAGGTAATGCAGTCTTGAGCTTCTGAAAGCCCACCTCACACTTTCCGGACCATCTGAAAAGAGCACCCTTCTGGTTTGACTTGGTAAATGGGGCTGAGATAGATAAAAACCCCTCCACGATATAATCCACCAAACCCAAGAAGCTCTGAACTGCCTCAATCTTCTTAGGATCCATCTTGATGCCCTCGAAAGATACAACATGGCCCAAAAAAGCAACCGAGTCTAATCAGAACACACACTTCGAAAACTTGGCATATAACTAACGATCCTTCAAGGTCTGAAGTACGATTTAGAGATGCTTCTCATGCTCTTCTCAACTGAAGGAGTAAACCAAAATATCATCAATAAAGATGATCACGAAGGAATACATACAAGGATTGAACACCCGGTTCATCAAATCCATAAAGGCTACTGGGCCACTAGTCAAGCCAAGTGAAATCACCAAGAACTTGTAGTGTCCATATTGTGTCCGAAAAGCTGTCTTAGTGACATCTGATGCCCTAATCTTCACCTGATGGTAACCCGACCTCAAATTAATCTTGGAAAATACTTTGGCACCCTAAAGCTGGTCAAATAAGTCATCAATCCTCGAAAATCGATACTTGTTCTTGATAGTGACCTTGTTCAGCCGCCTGTAGTTAATACACATCCTTATAGATCTGTCATTTTTCTTTAGAAAAAACACTGGTGCATCTGATAAGTTGGTAATTGCCAACTTATCTCTTCTTGATACTTAAGTTTTTGTATGATTTTTTTGAGAAACTAAGGCATTTGTTGAGGTTTATTGGCATATTTCAGGTATCAAGTGATTTAGAGAAGATAGGGAAGAAAAAAAGTCAAAATATGTTAAAATGAGAAAAATGGACTGCTGCCAGATAATGCCCTTCGCGATCGCGAAGATTCTTATGCGATCGCGTAAGTCTAGGAAAATATACATCACAAACGTGGAGCAAATGCTACAAATGCGGAGAAAAAGCTGGTCAGCGGCTGTCAGATGTCCTACGCGAACGCGAGGTTTGGTTTGCGATTGCGATACTTTGCAACATATGTTGAATAGTTGTTTTATGCATTCATCTATTTTTAGGAGCAGTTGTGTGGTTTTTCTATGGAATGTCGTGAGTTCTTTGACAAATTAGGTGGAGTGGGGAAGATTAGAACTATTTTCATCTTGAATCTAGCACCCTCACAAGGTACTATTCCTCATAAAGGATTTTACGAAAGCTGGCATCCTTGGTGCGTGATAGCTACATAATATCCTTAGTTTCATCCTTTTTAAATATACCAGTTTATGACCAAAATGGAATTAATTGTTCTATTACAGAAGTAGGGATCCCACACATTGGGTTAATCGCTAAGGTCTTATACAATTTTATGTTGGATGATTTCGACAGGGAATTTAAATGGTTACACCCTATTAATTCTTATTATTGTTACCTGGCTGACTGTTACGTATTATTTCCATTGCTGCAACATTACTCTTCGTGATCACAGGCTTATTTTCGCGAACGCGATTCACTTAACAGGGCAGAAATCTGGGCAGTTTTGGCATTTTACGTTTTTGACCCCCAAACCATTAAATATACGATTAAGCTCATTTGTAGAATATCTTTGGCTTATTTCAGTCTCCTTAACTAAGAGAAGACAAGTTTGGGAGCTAGGATTCTTGCAAACACACTTGGGTCTTGAAGATTTGAAGCTTTTGGTTGAGAATTTCTTGCCCATTTATGTTCATATCTTCATTTCCTTGACTTGTATTGAATATCCAATTGTGTAGTATTTTTTCCAACGCTTGAATATTATTTATGGGAATATTCATGTTTAAAGTGTGAATTAAATATCTTGTTGTGCTTATGTATTGAACGATTTTTATTTTTATTTAAGTGAGTTATTATTTCTTTAATTATTCTTGTTCTTTAATATTTTCAAAGGGATTAGCTAACCCTAGGACTCGCCCATTAACTTTGAATTAATTTTGGAAAATATAATTTGTGTTTGGGAAAGATTAATTAACAAGAACTTGAGGCGTTAACCCTCACTTTATATATTCTACTTAGGGATATGATTGAACTACTTGTAGCCATGTCTGGGTGTGCTTAATCTCTTAGTTATTTTAGGGATAATTCAATTAGGAAGTCTTGTTAGTCTTCGAAAGAAGCTAACATAGAATTATTACCCGAGGCTAATTAACATAAACACACTCATATTTATAAAATCGTAAAATACATTGGATTGTTAATTGAGTGTAATTTTTCTTGTATCCATGCTTGTGGCCATTGATCAGTTTCTAGATTAGATTACATTTACGCATTTAGACATAAATATTTTCACAATAACCTTTTAAGTATTTGGCTTATCATGATAAGCGATAATTCTCTTATATTGCCTAATCGCCTACATATTGTTCTCTGTGGGATTCGACCCCGACTCATAGTTGGGTATATTATATTGCATGTGACCGTGTCCATTTACTTCTTAGTAGTAGATTTGGACGTCATCATAATTGGCGCTGTTGCCGGGGAACAATTTGGCGCATTTAGGTTGTTTGAGAAATAAGCGTACGTGCTTTGGTCCAAACTTCTGAATATTTGTGTGATCATTTTTTTTATCTTTGGTTTTTTTTTCTTGCTGATTTTCTTGTTTATTTTATTAGTTTTAAGAAAATGTCATCATGTAATGAAATTTTTTAGGATGGTAGTAGTTCATACTTTGATGAACAACTATAATTGTTATAGTTAGTTGATTTTTTAAAATTGTGATGATCGCATCCGATGACTCTGCCTCAGGTCTAGCTAGGATGCATAGCAATGGGGCTTAGCTCCACCAATCTGGCCTCCACCTCGGACGACCTCTCCCTAGCTAGTCTCCACCTCTAATGACCTAACCTCCACCTCTAGCGCCCTGACCCATGTCTCTAGCTGGCTGAGTGGCCGGTAGAGCAACTAGTTTTGGAATCATGGCACGAGTACCTTGTTGTGGTCCGCTTCTCCTTAATCTAGGACAGTACCTCCTGATATGACCTGCGTCACCACACTCAAAGCAACCCCGCAGCTGGCATAACTGCTGAGTTTGAGATAGTCTCTAATGACCTGAATGACCCTCATAGTAACTCTGTAGCAGTGGTGCACTAATAAAAGCTGAAGGTGTGCTAATACAGGCTGCTCGGAATGAGACCCATACACGCCGTGACCACCTAAAGGACTAGGAGACACCTGCAGTGCTGACTGAATGGACCTGATAGGATGGCCTCTACCAAATGAACCTTTGCCTCCATACGAGGCACTACTAAAACCACTAAAATGACGAGGCCTCTTCTCAGATGCTGCCTCCCTACCCTGACCATGAATCCTCTCGATCCGCCTAATGATCTCCACAACTCGAGTAAAAGAAATATTATCCTTAGTCTCTCTAGCCATTTGTTTCCTGATGCCATAAGTAAGGACATATATAAATCTCCTCACCCTATCCTTCTCAGTAGGGATCAAGATAGCTCTATGGCATGACAGATCCACAAATCTAGTCTCATACTGGGTAACGATCACAACTAACCTACTGGAGGCGCTCAAAATGATTGCGGAAATCCTCTCTCTCTGATTGAAGGGGATGAACTTTTACAAGAATAGCTGTGAGAACTGATCCCAAGTGAGTGGAGGTGAACCTGCTGGCCTGCCCCGAACATAATCCTGCCACCACCTCTTGGCAAATCGTGCATCTAAAACACTACAAAGTCAACTCCATTGGACTCCACTATACTGGTGTTGCACAATACCTCATGTAAATGATCCAAGAAATCCTGGGGGTCCTCAGAAGGTGTGCCACCATAGAGAATAGGAAATAACTTGGTGAACCTGTCCAACCTCTTCAACCCCTCGAACGACATTGCAAGTCCCTCCCCGGACTCTGTAGCAATAACAGGCTGAACTGCTCCAACTGCTGGAAATATTAGAGTCTGATATCTGTGAGCCATATACTGTAGAGTATGAGTAGTGGGAGTCTAGGCTTCCTCCCCCAGCCTAAGAGACAGCTGGTGCTATAGGAAATACACCAGCCTAGGTCACGCTCTCCATAAGACCCACCAGGCGGAGTAAGGCATCCTGAGTATTGGGGTAGCAGTGAACCTCTATAGGACCTCAGTTAGTCCAATTGGAACGGTCTTACTAGGGACCTCCTCATCCTGCTCGATCTGAGGCTCTGCAACAGGTGTTGCTTCGCATGCTCTAGACTGAGATCTACCTCTCCCTCAGCCCCGACCTCTATCCCTGGTAGTGGCTACAACCTGGGGCTCCAGCTCCTAATCAGTTGTGGATGATGTTCGTGTCCTCACCATCTGTGAAAGAACAAGAATAGAATGATTCAAACTCAATGATAGAATAAAGTCGTAGGATAGAGAAAGAAAGAAGGTGAAATTTCCTAAAGCCTTATAACATCTAGAAGATAAGTACAGACGTCTCCGTACCAATCTTCAAAACTCTACTAAGTTTGCTCATGATTCGTGAGACCTAGGCAACCTAGACTCTGATACCAGCTTGTCACGATCAAAAATCTCAACCACGGGCCATGATGGCGCCTAACATTCACCTGCTAGGCAAGCCAACATTAGATAAAGAATGAAGTAATTTTAACAATTTAAAATCTGAATATTAGTAATTAATGACAAATAAACTCTTAAATACATGAAATAATTACATGAGTAACACAGTCTGTACTAATTCCAGAAATCTGGAGTCACAAGTACATGAACGACTAGAATACTACAAATATGGTCTGAAATGAAATACTGTTGCACCCTATTTTGCACATGTTAAAAGAAAATACAACTAATGGTTCTTCTGAAGTTGATGAAAAGAGTTGCCACCTAATATTTTAAAGTATATTAGGGTACCTATAAGTCTATGAAAGTTATTATCCTAATGATCTACTAACCGGTGAGATTTGGATAAGGGCTCTAGTTATTCTGAGGGGAAGATGTTTGGCCTTAAAATCTACTTGAGGTAATTCCTTAAACTTGTGCTAGATTCAGGGAAAACATATCTATATTCTGGTTAATAAGTAGTTTAAAGTTTCTAAGAGAGATTTTATGGAAATGTTTATGTGTTATTTGAAAGCTCATTGTTTTGAAAAAGGTTGTGTATTCATCTTGAAAATAATGATGTTATTTGTAAATCTCTGTAACTTAAAGAACAAAAGGTTACCTTTGAAATATGCCTTAGGTTGAAAATTGATTATACCTTGTCTTTGAAAACTATTTTAGTAGAAAGCCTTGTATTTTAAAACTAGTTGATGTTCATTCCTTGTTGCTATTTCTTGAAACATTTCCTTATATTATGTGCGACTTTATCTGATTGACTTTTCAAAGAGGAGTCGTTTCGTTTTTGAATTTGCCAAAGGTTGAAATCACTGAAATTGTTTGTAGGATCATAAGTAAAACTGTTTATTTATTTGAAAATATTAGTTCTAAATGTTAAAGCTCAAAAATGTTAAAATAATAAAAGCAAGTGAATCTTATAATCTATTTTAACCTTTTCCCCTACAAATCTTGGTTTGCCTAATCAAACAAACATCCAATAATCAATGTTAGTTTTTCAAAGATATATATACACTGAAGCAACAAATAATAACTGTTATCATTAAAAGATCAAGGAAATGAGAGCTGGAGTTATTAAGAACTGGGCCAGTTAGCAAGCCAAGCCCAACGGAATTCAAATCTACGGTAGACTCCAATAAGCAGGAAAGTAGAGGAAGTTGCCCAAGTCTAAAAGTTGGGAATGAGTTCCAAAAGGACTCAACATGTCCAATTTGAACATGCATAGTAAAAATAAAAAAGGGAAAACAATTAGTACATATCAACATAAGGTACAAAATAAATTATGACATGTAAGTAAGAGATCTGAAAAGACATAGTATGATTTTAGTTTTTATTTCATGACAACCCTATGAAAATTAGTTAAGGTCGAATGACAAAAGGCTTAGGGTGAACCATGTCTCATTTATGAAATCCCCCTATGGACCCCTAACACTTCAGAGTTCACAAGGATCTCATGGACCCCGAACAGTGCTTGTGCCAGGAAGGGGTGCCTCAATCACAAAACCAGGTTCACACCCAAATACCCCTAATCATTGACTTTTTACTCCTCCTCAAAGGTTTGACACAAATGAAGTGTCAGTTTAGTAGTTTCACATTGTCAGTATGAAAGAAGTAAACATAAAAGTTCATGTAAATCTTTCAGAAATTCAAACGCACAGAAGTTCAATAACTTGAAACAAACAACTATATAGGACATTAAAACTATCATTAAAGACATGAGCAACATAATGTTGATCTTTGAACATTTTGTCAGGGCACTAAATACAAAGATAGATCACTACAACTAAGCTTCTAGTGTTCCAATAATATTTGAGGCTTTGAGGTTGATCAGAACACTTAAAAGAATAGAAACTAATGGCAGTCATATTATGAAGAATATTGGTCGCCTGTTTTTAATAGATAGGTGTTCTCTCTAACCACTACAAATTCATAAATACCTTATTAAGTGATCCAAACATCAATAAGTGAAAAAGAAGGACATGCACTGGCATTATTAATTATACTAAACGTTTAGCACTTTAGGCTCTTTAAATAGATTCAAATTACTTGGAGCAGGTCAACAGACATTTCAACAAATCTCTAGAATAGTTTACATAGCTGAGACCTTCTTTCACTAAACACTTGTATTAAAAACCTTGTTCATACTTCCTAAAGATGATAAAAACCAACAGAGACATCAATGTAAATAAAAAGGTTAGTTTTAATCTGGTTTAGACATAATGGCATGATATCTAGTTGTAGTCTATCAGGTTTTTAGATTACTAAATCCAGACAACTCCAGATTCATGATTAAGTTCTTTATAAACAATGATATCAACCAGACATGAGACAGTAAGTAGGGATATTCATTCTTAGTGGGTGATAACAGGGCAAAGAGATCACATCTAGTTTACTTAAACATGTGAGTGATTTTACTAGCAGATTACACCAACATACTTCCATTTTAGATCCTATATTCAGCATCATTGACTTAGGTTATTAAGTTATTAAGGTAGACAATATCTAAGAGAAGTTTTCGACAAGGAACATAGTAGTTTAAACATGAACTTTAAAGGGCATGGTTCATGAACATCACTGGACTAGCAGAAGTAGCATAATAAGTGTGGGCAGAAGCGGAAGTCAAACAAGTGTCACTCAGTCAATGTAGCAATATAAGTGACATACAGCTACATCATATAGCTCAAACAATTAGGAGATAGCAAGTAATGACAAGGCTGATCAAGACACAACAAGTAAGCAGGTTGTGTGATAGCTATGCTAACAGGTTCATCACATGATTCTAAACTACAATGATAGATTTACATGAATCACTAAATGTACACGGCATACATGGTTTCCACAACAAAACTGTCAGATTAAATTAAAGACATGAACTATAATGAGAATCATTTTTATTGAACTAAAATAATGTGGCATATCATCACAAACATAAGGATCAGCATAGTGCAACAGATGTGAAGTCTTAACAGGACATCAGAAGAAGCATAACTCAATCGATTTAGATAACATAATAGTGCTCATATGGCTATCATCTAACTAAAAGGGGTGGCTTAGACATAAGAACAACATAAGGTTTTAGCTCAACTAATTATAAAGGCTTAACAAGATTTTATTCATAAAGATAGCAGCAGTGCAGAATCATCTTAACTAACTAAGCCATGAGAATTAAAGCTCAATGATCATCACAAATTAAATAACAACACCAAAGCAATATAACTATCAGGAAATATCATTGATCTCAGAAGAAACAAAATAACATGAATAGCAAGACATAGTGAAAGCCACATATTAGCATGCACAATTGGTGATTATCAATGTTAATGGCATAAATATAGAATTACATAACTAATTTAGGAAAAATGAAGTGGAGATCAGTGTACAGTGACCTTTTGTGGAGCAGCAAAACAAGTAGGGGAGTGTTCAATAGCAATTTATGGAATCCAAACTCAGAACCAAAATAGAACAATTGAACTCGAATAAAAGAAGAAGAGAAGACGGAGATTAGAAGGGAATTTCTGTGTACTTGGAACAACAGAAAACTCTCAGATTTTTTAATGCTCTTCTTTATGTTTTCAATGTATTTTCTAGTGATATTGGGGGTGTGTATTAAGTATGAACATTGAATGCCCTATTTATAGTGGCCTTCAAGCCTTAGGGTTCCGTTTGAGTTCAAATTGATAGTGGAGAATGACGATAGATGGATGATGATAGTACGAAGGGTGAAATCAGAAAACAACAGAGGGAAAAGTAGTAAAGAGTTTACCTTGTCACGAGGAAGGAGGAGTTAACCATTGAAGAGTGAACGACCATCGGTCAAAGCTCCATTTCTAGAGGTCACTATGTTTGACCTCTGGACAATGAATAATGATTATGAGGTTGAAGATCGATGGCCATGCATGCTCTGATTCGGCGAAACGGAGAAAAAACGATTGAGTTCCAGGTTGTATAGTTTAGGTCTAGGATTTTTGATTTGGGGTTTCAAATTTTGGCAATGAAAGGGGAAGGATCCAGGCGGGAGTCATGGTTGTAGGGATAGAAATGATGATTTGAGTTTGATTGGAGTGACCTTGCACAAATTTGTGCAAAGTTTTTGAATTGATGGGTCTAACGGCTTGAGAGAAAACTGAGAGAATAGGGAAGGGCGGCGAGTATGGTGAGAAATGATTTGGGTTGGGGGTTGTCTTAGGTTTAAACTGAGTGATGTAATGTAATTAGTTGGATCGTTTGATCAATGATGTGCCGGGGAATTTCGGCACATTTTGATACTACTTGCTTAGATTTTAACTTGTTTTACGCGCAAATTTCATCGATACTTATGTAATTTTAGTGTATTTGCAGTACATCAAGTATAAGGACCTAAAAGCACGGAAAAGAGCTCAAAAAGCCAACTGAAGACAAGAAAAGCATTAAACAGCATCGCAGAGGTGAATATGCGGTCGCAAACATCACATGCGAACCGCATATTTCACAACAACATCGCAAACCAGGACAGAACTCTGGGCACATTTTCATGTTAAGAATGCGGTCGCATATGCGACCGCATAACTAAGATGAAGACTGCAAACTCGCACTTGGGAATCGCAGACGCAAGCAGAGTTTTGGGTGAAAGTCAGGGTACAGAATGCGATCGCATTCGCGATCGCATAATTAGTATGCGCACCGCAAACTCAACCGCAAATCAAGTATGCTGTTTACAGTTTGTTGGATTTGCGATGCAGAAGGTGGCCGCATTTCCTCAATGCGGACCGCGAATTCAGAATGCGATGAAAGCAAAATTCTTGGGTTAAATATGCGACAGACGTAGAAGATTTACGGACCACATTTCTGTTATGCGACAGAAATGCGGTCGCATTATTGACATCAGCGGCAAATCAGTCCGAACTTCGCCTCGGTTTTTGGGCCTCTATAAATAGGTTTAATAGGGTTTTATGGGGACTATCTTGTCAGAATTAAGAGCAACAAGTACAAGGCTTAAACTATTTTGAATTCTTGGAAGCTTTTTGGATCAATTACCTTCTACTTTGTAAGATTATGACAATTACTATTTTTTCACATTCAATTTTTAGCATGAGTAACTAATTCCAAACGATAAGGTTGTGAACCATAGATGGGTATGATGTTATTGGGATTTTGATATTGAATATAGTTTCAACGGATGATTGATATTTATTTACTTCTTATTCTCCAAACAATTGTTGGTGGTTGCAAACATTAACAAACGCCATTTAATTCTACCTTTTCTTGGGAAAGTGGTGTAGAATTTGGTAGAAGTAAATAACAAAGACTCAAGGCTTTAAACCTTGTTTAATTAAATAGCTTAGGAATAAGTGGGTTTTAATTTGGCATTATTTGATTGTTCTTAATCACAACTCTTTTGTATTTGGAAAAATCATAAAGAGGACATATTATCCAACTATTGGAAAATATTGGGTAGTAAATTAGGCATCAATTTCATATCAAGAAAGTCTTCCGTTGGAAATACATAATATCAATATCAATACATTATACTACATTAAGGGGGACACAACCTTGGTTTCTTTAAATTATATTATTTACATTCACAATATTGGAATTAGTCTTCATTTAAACTTAAATTCAATACATATTTCTGTTACGATTACTTGATAGAATTACGACTTAGTTGAGTATTACACTAATTAAGTAAACATTTCACACCTATTCCCTGTGCGATTCGACCCCAACCTTGTTGGGTTATTATATTTGACACCGACCGCTTACACTATCTATTAAGGTGTAATTTGAGCGTACAAATTTTGGCGCCGTTGCCAGGGAATACGGTTCTGAAATTACTAATTAGTTTATACTTTACTGTACGTCTGATTCTACTCTATTACACGTTGTTTGTTTTGTTTGGTGTTGACAGGAAAATATGTCAGACCATGAAGATGATGTGGAGGTAGAGGAGGAAGGAAATCCTTTTGCAGACATTGAGGAGTATATTGAGGATACAAATGTTACTATACCTCCTGCTATTGGTGTTGCTACCTTCAAAGTGGAACACGGATTAATTCTGATGCTGAAAGCGGAGGGATTTTTCAGGAATTCCACAGATGACGACCCAACACAACACCTCAGAAATTTCTTGGGTGTATGTGCAATGCACAAGCAAAATAATGTCTCCGACGATGCCCTGAGGTTCAGATGCTTTAAGTATTCTCTAGCTGGGGATGCGAGGAAATGGCTCCAGAATCTTCCTCCAAATTCCATATATTCATGGCCCGAACTTGTCCGAGCTTTCTTGTCGAAATGGTTTCCACAAAGCAAGAAGTCAGAGCTCAGGGATAAGATTTTCTTCTTCAAGCAACTACCAGGCGAACAACTACATGAAGTGTGGGATCGCTTTAAACTATACTTGGTGAGGTCCCCAAACCATGGTTTTCCGGATTCTATCATGTTGGAAAATTTTTACATGGGTTTGGATCCTATGAACCAATCAATAGCAAAGAATGCAGCTGCTGGATCTTTTATGGACAAATCCTTCGCTAGGGTGACTCAAATATTGGATAAAATGGCAAAGCATAACCAAGCTTGGCATTTCGAGGACTCCACAGGCGGAATTGCAATTGGCTCTCCTTCTTTGAACAACTTGATCAAGGAAATCAAGAGCGCGACCAAGTAATTGCAGAACTTGATACAAATGTCAATGTGTTGACAAAGCTTTTCACAGAAAATCAGAAGAAGAAAGTGAATGTGGTTGAGAATGTGCAGCTGGTACCAAATGAAGATTATGAGGAGGCAAATTATGTCAATAACTCTCAAGGAGGGTACCAAAGGCAGCATTACCAAGGTCAAGGCTCTCAAAATCAGTGGAGACCAAACTCGCAAGGGCAAGGTCACCACCAATGGCGAAACGACCAAAGTGGTTCTAACCAAGGAAACTGGAACAACAACAACAACTTTTCAAATCGAAGTTCCAATCCTTATGTTCCCCCAAAGGGTCAGTACTGGAATCAAGGTTCCTTTAGTGAGTCTAAATTGTAGAGCATGCTTGAAAGGATACTACAAAACCAAGAAAAGTCTGATAATTCCATAAGGAACATGACTGAGTTGGTTGGCTCTCACACTGCGGCGATTCAAAAACTAGAATTGCAAATGAGAGATCTTTCTCGTGAGCAACATCCACAGCAGAAGGGAACACTCCCTTATGATACAATTGCAAATCCAAAGGGAAGTGGGAGCGGCCCAACCTCCCATATCATGGCTATCACTACCAGGAGTGGGAAGATATTGCAAGAAAAGAATGAGCAAGCAGTTGATGTGGAAGAACTTGAAAAAGGAGTCAAAGTTGAAGAGCGCAATGTTGCTGAAGTGGAGAAAACACCAGAGGTTGTGCAAATCCGAGATGAACCCCGAGAAGGGATGAAGGAAAAGGCAGAAGAAACATCAAACATTCTTCCGCCGATTCCTAGACCCCCTCCTCCTTTCCCTCAGAGACTTGCAAGAAGAGTAGATGATAGCAAGTTTGAGAAGTTCTATGATATTCTCAAGCAATTATCTGTGAACATACCATTCTTGGAGGCTTTTCAAGAAATGCCTGGTTTTGCTAAGTATTTAAAAGATTTGATCACAAAGAAGAGAACCACCAAGAATGAGGTGGTGAATATGACTCACCGGGTTAGCTCTATTATTGCTACAAATCCTATTCAGAAGAAAGAGGACCCGGGAGCATTTACTATTTCGTGCACTATTGGGGTGCGTGATTTTGCAAAGGCACTTTGTGAGAATGGAGCCAGCATCAATTTAATGCCGCTTGCCATCTACAAACAAGCGGGATTAGGAATGCCAAGGCCGACGAGCATGAGGTTGCAAATGGCTGACCGTTCAATCAAGAGACCGGTTGCAATTGTTGATGATGTGATTGTAAAAGTTGGGAAGTTTCATATACCAGCTGATTTCATAATTCTTGACTGTGCTGTTGACAAAGAAATCCCTATTATCTTGGGTTTAGCCACTGGAAGAGCCCTTATGGATTCGGAACATAATGAAATTAAATTCCGAGTGAACAATGAAGAAGTTACATTCCAAGCTAGTAAGGGTATGAAGCTGCCAAATGAGTACGAGAGCATTTCAGTGATTGGTATTGTTGATGAAGTAGATGATGCTGTTGAGATGAAGATTGAAGAACACTGCCTAGGTGAAGCATTGGCAGCTATCTTGGTAAACTTCGACGGTGATGATATGGATGGTTTTATGGAGTCGGTGAATGCATTGGAGGGGCGTGGTTCTTACTCGTATACTCCACCAAAGCTTTCTCTTGATTTGGGGAATAGAGCTACACCTCCTGCAAAGCCGTCTATTATTGAGCCACCACAACTAGAGTTCAAACCACTTCCTCCGCACTTGAGGTATAAATTTCTTGGCTTAAATAATACTTTACCAGTAATTGTTTCTTCTTGTTGAATGATGTGTAGGTGGAACAGTTGCTGAAAGTCTTGAAGGAGCATAGACAAGCCATTGGTTTGACAATTACGGACATTCAGGGGATCCCTGCAGGAATTTTGTGAGCATAAGATTCAATTAGAAAGTGGGACCAAACCGAGTGTGGAACACCAACGACGGTTGAACCCGTCAATGCAGGAAGTATTCAAGAAGGAAATAATCAAATGGTTGGATGCTGGGGTAGTTTACCCAATTGCTGATAGTTCATGTGTGAGCCCGGTGCAATGCGTGCCGAAGAAGGGAGGCATGACTGTGATAAAAAATGAGAAGAACGAGCTTATCCCAACAAGAACAGTAACCGGATGGAGGGTATGCATGGACTATAGAAACTAAATAGTGCCACATGCAAGGAACATTTCCCTATGCCTTTTATTGATCAAATGCTTGATCGGCTAGCGGGAAAGTCCTTCTATTGTTTCCTTGATGGATACTCCGGTTATAATCAGATGAACATAGCTTTGGAGGACCAGGAGAAGACAACATTCACATGCCCATATGGAACATTTGCTTTTAGCCGGATGCCATTCGGCCTATGCAACGCTCCGGCTATCTTCCAGAGATGCATGATGTCTATCTTCTCCGATATGGTAGAGGACTTTCTTGAGGTTTTTATGGATGATTTTTCTGTAGTAGGTGAGACTTTTGAGCATTTCCTGAGTAATCTCAAACAAGTGCTCAAGCGATGTGAAGAGACAAACCTTGTGCTAAATTGGAAAAAATGCCACTTCATGGTGGATGAAGGTATTGTTCTGGGACATAAAATCTCCAGGCGTGGCATGGAGGTAGACAAAGCTAAGATAGAAATCATCTCTAAGCTCCCTCCACCCACGTCCGTCAAAGGTGTTCGTAGTTTTTTGGGGCATGCCGGATTCTACAGGCGTTTCATTAAGGATTTCTCAAAGATTGCAAATCCTATGTGTAAACTCCTTGAGAAGGATGCCAAGTTCGTCTTCGATGAGAAATGCCTCAAAGCTTTTGAGGAACTGAAGAAAAAACTCACCACGGCACCCATTATTGTCACACCTGATTGGGCACTCCCTTTTGAAATTATGTGTGACGCCAGTGGTGTAGCTATTGGAGTAATGCTGGGCCAACGACACAATAAAGTTCTTCACCCAATCTACTATGCTAGCAAAACACTTCATGGGGCGCAGATGAACTACACAGTAACTGAACAAGAACTGTTGGCCATTATTTATGCTTTTGAGAAGTTCCTTTCGTATTTGCTGGGCTCCAAAGTAATCGTGTACACCGATCATGCAGCTCTCCGCTATCTCATGGCGAAGAAAGATGCAAAGTCGCGGCTGATTCGATGGGTTTTGTTGCTGCAAGAGTTCGATTTTGAAGTGATGGATCGGAAAGGAACTCAGAACCAAGTGGCAGATCACTTGTCCAGAATTGAAGAAGCAGGGAGACAAAAAGGAGAGCTGGAAATCAATGATGCATTTCTAGATGAACAAATACTGGCTTTATCCAATACCTTTGCACCTTGGTATGCCGACATCGCTAACTACATAGTCAGCGACCTTATTCAGAGGCGTCTCAACTTCGTCGTACCGCGACGTTAAATCAAGCGCTTCATGGGAGGCAACCCATGTGTAGTAACATTTATTTTTGCTTGTTGTTGTAACTTTATTTAAGTTTTTGATAGATAGTTTTACTTAGGGCTATTTGAAGGGTGTTTTAGAATGCAAGAGTTTAAATAAAAGGACACAAAACTGAGAAGGAGTTCTTGCAACTGAAGAAAAACTACTATGTGACAAATGCTGTACAAATGCGATCGCATTATCAATATGCGAGCCGCATTTGTGTCGCAAACTGAAGCAGAAAGTTGGACTAAAATGGCTGTCAAAAATGCGAAGATGTACTGCAGTTTGCGGATCGCATTTTCATTATGTGGTCTGCATTTCCATCACAAACAGAGACAGAAAGTTTGGCTCAAAACAATGACAATAATGCGGTGAGGTAGTCTAATTCGCGGAACGCATTTAAACTATGCGATGACTTATCCTTCGCATAGTGACAGGTAAGAGTCCGCATTTCCTCCTCTTTTAAATCCTTCAATATAGTATAAAAAAAAGGGAAAAGAACAGAGAAACGAACAGCAATAGAGAATATCGGCGGAAAACCGAGATTCAATCTTACCAACATCAGAGTTCTGATTAAAATTGTCATACTCCCTGAAATCTTCTTCCTAGGTATATGTGTTGATCCACTAAACTACTACCTTTGCTATGGCTTTAATTTTCACTCTACAAGTTAGGTTTTGTGGCCCACTGTAGATGTTTGAGAATTTTGGGGGATGGATACAGGAATCTGGGGTTGTCAGTTATGGGGGGATGAACATAATTGTGAATCCAAAGGTATTTGCGGTCCACAAAATCAAAATGTGGATCGCATTTTGACCGCATCTCTAAAACCCTAGATACTTGAAGAAGACGAAAAATGCAGTGCCTTTGGGGTCGCATAACTACTATACGAACCGCAAAGGCACAAAAAACAGGGTCAGAACATCTGGATTAACACCAGCAAATCCGCGTCAAGTTTGCGATCGCATATCTCACTTTGCGGTGGATATGTGATCGCATTTGTGTTCTGCTAACATATCTGTGAACAAGATCATTCTGCGATGGTTATGTGATTCGCATAGTGGTTATGCGATCGCATCTCCCACCGCAGAGTAAAATCTAGCTTTGCACACCTATGAATGCGACGAGTTTGCGGTTCGCATAGTGGTTATGCGACCGCAAACCACGCCGCATTCATTTAACTCTTTGTTGATTCTTCCTGTTTTCTTTTCTCTACTGATGACAATGTCTCTTACATCGTACCCTCATGCAGATATGGCACCTAAAAAGCACTCCGCAAAGAAAAGGTCATCATCCGGTCCTAACACGGCACAGCCCAAACGTGTAAGAATGGAACCAAATTTGCCAAGCACCTCCCAGTCTGATGAGGAGAACTGCTTGCCCGAAGTTGATCTAGTGGCTGAGGCCAGAAGAAAGCGTGGAGATGACCTTCAGCTTCGATTCGGGGTCGAAGGCTCCAGCACATTGTTTAGGGAGGGGCTGACTAAAAGAAAAATCTTGGGTGAAAAACAGTTGAGTTTGAATGGACTACAAGAACAGTACCCCCATATTCTCGACAACATAAAAACGAGAAAATGGGAGTATTTCACTAAGGATCCTAAAGAGTACAATGAGTCAATGGTTCGGGAATTCTATGCATCCTATGGAGCTTCAAGAACGGGGCACCACAGACGCAACAAAATATTTACTGGCATCGTACAGGTTCGGGGAAAGAGTGTGTTCTGCAACAGTGACCAAATTAATGAAATCTACTTCCCCGATTGGCAATCAGGCACAGCCGAGTACGATGCCAAGTACTCCAACAGAGAAAATGAACGTGGGTGGATAGCGTCCATTATTTCAAAGGGGACTCCTGCTTGGATAAACCCTGGAAAGAAGATCTATAAAGACGACCTCACATGGGAGGGAAAATTTTGGCTAAGCTTCGTCACCTCCCATTTGAGAAAGCACTTCTCATTGCGTGCACTATGGCCGGTGTAAAAATCGATGTGGGGAATCTCATCTTCCAGGAGATTGGTATCTGGGCAACGTAGCGTGCCGCATCACTTCCATTTCCGAGTTTGATCACAGCCCTTTGCCAAGCTGTGAACGTGCCTTTCTTGCCACAAGCTGAAAAACTCGGAAAGTCAACGAGAGATACAGATATCACTCGTATGAGTGATTCTGCTGGGCCAACAGAGACCCCACTTTAGGACCTTGACTCCCAAACTCTCATATCTCCCCAACATCCAAAAGCCTCCACTGCTACTGCAGAGCCTGCATCCCCGTCCACCACATGTCAACCTTCTTCGATAATGCCAGCCCTTTCAAGACTTGGTCTTATTGCACAACATGCCAATGCCAAAGTGGACCAACTTTTGAAAACCCTGCCACACCTGATCAAACAAGCCCTGACTCCAATTCAAACGTCAGTGACCGCTCTCCAACAACAACAAACATTGTTTGGGGATCGTTTGCACAAACTTGAGTCTAGGGTTGAAGAGATAGAGAGAGGTGAGGTTAGGGGTTTATCTCAGCTGAGGGACGAAGTGAAATCTATGAAGACCGAACTCCAGAAAATGCAAAATTTGGAGTTCGACCTAGCATCTCTCCTCCCCAAAGAGCGTGACCAAGGTGCAGACGTTGCTACACCAGACCTGGGTTTGGACTTCACTGCTCTAATGGCAGACATTGCACCTCCGTCTGCAAGAGTGTCTCAACCTCCAGCTCCTTCGGTACCGGTTGATGTTACTGATGACGAGACATCGGGACATTCATCAGAGTTAGAAGGGGAAGAGACAGAGGATACCAGTTCATGGTCCGACGAGGGTGATGACACTCAGGAGAAGGGCAAAAAGATTGCTGCTCCAACAGTGGAGGAAGAGGAGCATGCAAACATTCAGCGGGCCATACAGCACTCGCTAGCGGATGTGGCCGCCCATGAAGACCCATCGGCCACTCAGCCAGCAGTGGGTGAAGCTAGCAGCTCAGCAGCCCCAACACCAGCTCCAGTTCAGTCCCACAGCCCCCCTTCAGCTCCAAAGGATCCATAGGCTACTGATTCCCTTAGCGTGAATGCGCCCCAGGGAGCCCCTTTAACTCTAACTTCTTTTCTTATGCATTGGGGACAATGCATGATTTCGGTTGGGGGTGGTAGCCTTATCTGTATATTTGATCTGTTTTCTTGTATGTTTTGCGACATTAGTAACTGTAAAATATATATTAATGTTTAATGATTTTTGTATATATGTTGTTGTAGTTAATTTGTAGAAATAAAATCCCCTTGTTTTTTCTTTGCCGGGTTCTTTTTCAAGGGTGTAATAGTAGAACTAGGACAGTAAAATGAAACAAGTTGACCGGGACGGTGTAATTGTTTAGTATCAAGCATGTGCATCTGTGTGTAGATTATACCCTTTTTAACAGATAAACTGTGTGAACTTGAGGCTCACTCTGTAACTCTAGGTCTACCTAGAGTCATGTATTTATATATGAGGAAAGCCTTGAATTGCCAAATGTTAACTCTGAAGCTGTAAACTATGTTAACCAAATAGTTTGTGTGCCAGGTGTGTAAGCTCTTTGTTTAAATAGTTCTTGTGTTTGCTTCTGCCATCTAGAACTTGCCCGATTGGTTTTTTGATGCTTATTATAATTATACTGAGTTGGAGAGAGGATCTTAGGCATTCTTTGTTTTATTTATGAAACCTCTTTAGCCTTTTTAGCCTACCTGTGCATAAATAATATCACTAGTACCCTATTTGAGCCTTTTAGCCTTTTCTTTGGCCTCCTCATTACAAACTTTTCCCGTTCGTAAAACAATTATCTCTTTTGAACCCGTTCTTCCTTGAACATTGAGAATGAGGCTAAAAGCCTAAGTTGGGGGTGTGGGTCAAAATGGAAATGGATAAGGTTATGCAGTGAGGGTGAGAGCTTATACCTCAAAGTGCTAATGTGAATTTATGAAAGCTTCAGAAAAAAAAAAAACAAAGAGAAAAAGAAAAAGACAATAGTTATATATGTATTTACAATAATGGAGCTCTGAAGGAAATTAGAGAGGTATTTAAGGTGGGTCCACATTGGGAACTAAACGCCATTGAGCTATGGGGTCTGAAAAGAAGCAAAGTGTAAAAGGAAAGAAAAATGTAATTAGTGTTCAAGGAGGATGTAGTCACTCATATCTAAATATTTATCCTACCCTTCCTTAAACCTACATTACAAGCTTAAAAAGTCCATATGTGATCTCCAACCGAGTGTTCTTAGAAGTAGGTGACGAATTAAAATAAGGGCAAGCCTATGGTATGGTATGTGGTGACACTTGAAATTTAGTTCTGAGAGTGAGTGTATTTGCACTTTAGTCCCTTTGTATTGTTATGATAAATATTGCGAGTTTGGGACTTTCTTTCTAGTGAGGGCACATGAACTGCGAGATTGATAGAAAGTTGAGTTTTGAGTAAAGCATAAGTGCATTCAGTTGAAGGTAGCCTTTAGTCACTTTGTTGAGGCTCAAAGTTCACAAGCTGATTGGTTGTCCTTGAATATACTAATGATTCAGGGAGGGTAAAGCATTCAAAGAGGTATGCTTGAAATACTAACAACAAACACTGTCCATAGTCATTATTGTTTCATGTTTGGTAAGTAGAGTCTAGAATAGGATAGTATCATTTTAGTTGCTTGAGGACAAGCAAGAGTTTAAGTTGGGGGTGAATATATGCCGGGGAATTTCGGAACATTTTGATACTACTTGCTTAGATTTTAACTTGTTTTACGTGCAAATTCCATTGATTCTTATGTAATTTTAGTGTATTTGCAGTACATCAAGTGTAAGGACCTAAAAGCACGGAAAAGAGCTCAAAAAGACAACTGAAGACAAGAAAAGCATTGAACAGCATCGCAGATGTGAATATGCGGTCGCAAACAGCACATGCGAACCGCATATTTCACAATCAAATAGCAAACGAGGACAGAACTCTGGGCACTTTTTCATGTTAAGAATGCGGTCGCATATGCGACCGCATAACTAAGATGTGGACCGCAAACTTGCATTTGGGAATCGCAGACGCAAGCAGAGTTTTGGGTGAAAGTCAGGGTAAAGAATGCGATCGCATTCGTGATCGCATAATCAGTATGCGCACCGCAAACTCAACCGCAAATCAAGTATGCAGTTTACAGTTTGTTCGATTTGCGATGTAGAAGGTGGCCGCATTTCCTCAGTGTTGACCGCGAGTTCATAATGCGATGAAGGCAAAATCCTTGGGTTAAATATGCGACGGACGTAGAAGATTTGCGGACCGCATTTTTGTTATGCAACAGAAATGCGATCGCATTATTGACATCAGGGGCAAATCAGTCCGAACTTCGCCTCGATTTTTGGGCCTCTATAAATAGGTTTAATAGGGTTTTGTGGGGACTATCTGGTCAAAATTGAGAGCATAAAGTACAAGGCTTAAACTATTTTGAATTCTTGGAAGCTTTTTGGGATCAATTACCTTCTACTTTGTAAGATTATGACAATTACTATTCTTTCACATTCAGTTTTTAGCATGAGTAACTAATTCCAAACGCTAAGGTTGTGAACCCTAGATGGGTATGATGTTATTGGGATTTTGATATTGAATATAGTTTCAACGGATGATTGATATTTATTTACTTCTTATTCTTCAAACAATTGTTGGTGGTTGCAAACATTAACAAACGCCATTTAATTCTATCTTTGCTAGGGAAAGTGGGGTAGAATTTGGTAAAAGTAAATAACAAAGACTCAAGGCTTTAAACCTTGTTTAATAAAATCGCTTAGGAATAAGTAGATTTTAATTTGGAATTAATTGATTGTTCTTAATCACAACTCTTTTGTATTTGGGAAAATCATAAAGAGGACATATTATCCAACTATTGGAAATTATTGTGTAGTAAATTAGGCATCAATTGCATATCAAGAAAGTCTTCCGTTGGAAATATATAATATTAATATCAATAGCATTATACTACATTAAGGGGGACACAACCTTGGTTTCTCTAAATTATAATATTTACATTCACAATATTGCAATTAGTCTTCGTTTAAACTTAAATTCAATACACCTTTCTGTTACAATTACTTGATAGAATTACGACTTAGTTGAGTATTACACTAATTAAGTGAACGTTTCACACCTATTCCCTGTGGGATTCGACCCCAACCTTGTTGGGTTATTATATTTGACACCGACCGCTTACACTGTCTATTAAGGTGTAATTTGAGCGTATCACTTGCACTCATGAACGGTCGGGTAACCCTTTGGCCCGATAGCAAATTTTATTTCCTAGTAGGAACTTTGCTACCGAGAAAAAGACTATCTAATCGTTCCGTAGTGATCCATTGTCTGTGTGCCTTGTCATTTTAAGGTCTTATATCTACTAATGAAGCTTCCTTCGTAGTATGCTTTCCGTTACTGTCTCGTTAAAAACCTTTCTGAAAAAACCCAATTGGGACAAAAACTAGACGAAGGGAAAAAGAGTGCAGCATATACTTTCAGTATAGGCGAGGCTCATCAGCAATAGTATCTTTTGAGGTGTGCCACATTCCAATTGCTCGGCAACTTTACTTCGACTTGATTCTTCAATTCGTATGACCCTTTCCCGGTGACAGCTGAAACCCGGTAGGGGCCTTCCCATGTCGGACCCAGCTTCCTTGCGTTGAGTTCCCAGGTGTTCTGAGTTACTTTCCTTAAAACCACGTCTCCTACTTTGAAACAACAAAGATTGGCTCTTCGATTGTAATATCCTTCCATTCTCTATTTTTGGGCTGCCATCCTTATATGCGCCAAGTCCCTGCATTCGTCAAGCAACTCTAATTTGACCAACATTATTTTGTTGTTTGTTTCTTCGTCCGCCCGGAAATATCTCAAGGTGGGTTGTCCTACTTCCACTGCAATCAGGGTTTCCGCTCCATATACAAAAGAGAAAGAAGTCTCCCCCGTGCTTAATTTGGACGATGTTTGAAAGGCCCATAGTACTCTTGGTAGCTCTTCGGGCCATTTACCTTTGACTGCTTCCAATCTCTTTTTTAGATTTGAATAATCTCCTTATTTGTCGATTCTTCTTGATCGTTTGCGCTTGGGTGCTATGGCCTTGATGTGATCCTTTTGATTTTCAAGACTTCAAGGAATTTTGTGATCTTTGCACCTATAAATTGTGGCCCGTTATCGTAGGCTATCTCTTTTTGTATCCCAAATCTGCAAATTATATTTCCTCACAAGAAATCTACTCACTTTGTGTTCGCCGATATTTTGGTAAGGACTGCTTCAACCTACTTAGAAAAATAGTCAGTTAAAATCAAAAGAAATCTTACCTTACCAAGGGTTGGTGGCAGGACCAACTATATCAATCCCCACTTCATGAATGACTATGGCGACAAAATTGAGTGTAATAACTCTACTGGTTGATGTACCAATGGTGCGTGGCGTTGACATTTATCACATTTCTAAACATAAGCCTTGGCATCTTGTTCCATCCGGGGCAGTAGTATCCTACCCTAATTAACTTTAGCACTAAGGAATCCGCACCTGAGTGATTTCCATAGATCCCTTCATGGACTTCCCGCATTAAATAGTTGGCCTCGGAAGCTCCCAAACATCGGACCAACGGGCCTTGGAAAGATCTTCTATACAATTGACCTCCCTTGAAGCTATATCGAGCTGCTTTAGTGCATAGTGCCCGAGATGCCTTGGGATCTTCAGGCAGCTTTTCGTGCTCAAGATAGTCAATGATCTCATTTTGCCAGTCCCAGATCAAATTGGTCGCGTTTACTTCGTAATAGTTGCATGCGTTCAATACCGAATGCATAAGTTGCACAACCGTATCGGAGTTCAATCCCTCCATTTCTGTGGTCGATCCCAAATTGGCCAGTGCACCTGCCTCTATGTTTTCTTCTCTCGGGATATGGGTAATTGACCATTCCTGAACCGTGCGAGTAGAGCCTTGACTTTCACTACATACTGTTGCATGCATTCCTCTTTGGCTTTGAACATGCCGTAGACCTGATTTACTACCAATTGAGAGTTGCATTTGATTTCTATGACCTCAGAGTCCAATCCTCGGGCCAGCTTGAATCCTACAATCACAGCTTTATACTCTGCTACATTGTTAGTCAGAGGAACGGTTCTTATGGCCTGCCTTAGGGTTTTCCTCAAAGGCGTGATTAGTACTACGCCGAGCCCGGACCCTCTCACATTGAAAGCTTCATCCATGAACAAAGTCCAAAGTTCTGATGTTGATTTTGACACCATCACCACTTCTCTGGTAGCCAAAGGTAAAAATCCCGTACTCAAATCGGCCATAAAGTCGGCCAACTCTTGTGACTTAATTGCATTCCTAGGTGTATAGTCTATGTTAAATTCACTCATTTCGATGACCCACTTGGACAGCCTACCTGAAAGTTCAGATTTATGAAAAATATTCCGTAGGGGAAAAGTGGTCACCACGGCTATCGAATGGAATTGGAAATAAAGCCTAAGCTTCGAGCGGTGACTACGAGAGCTAAGGCCAATTATTCCAGATGTGGGTAACGAGTTTCTGATCCTGTTAAAATTTTACTAACATAATAGATAGGAGATTGCATACCTTCATCCTCAAGGATTAAAACGGCACTTATCGCTACCTCCGAGACTACTAAGTAGATCAGGAGTTGTTCGCCTTCTTCTAGTTTTGACAGTAATGGAGGGCTCGACAAATACCTTTCAAATCCTTCAAAGCCTGCTGAATTTAGGAGTCCATTCAAAGTTGTTCTTCTTTTTGAGGAGTTAAAAGAAATGATGGCCTTTTTTTGAAGACTGGGAGATGAATCTGCTCAGAGCGGCCAGTCTTCCTGTCAACCTTTGAACCTCTTTCACGCTTGATAGCTGGTCTGGGATGTCTTCAATGGCTTTAATTTTATCAGGGTTAACCTCGATCCCCCTTTGCAATACCAGGAATCCCAAGAACTTACTGGAGCTAACTCCAAATGCACACTTCTCGAGATTGAGCTTCATGTTGGGCTTCCTTAGGATGTCAAAGGTTTCTTGCTAGTGTTTAAGATGATCACCTGCATTCAAAGACTTAACCAACATACGATCTATGTAAACCTCCATGGTTTTTCCTATTTTTCTCTCAAACATTTTGTTTACGAGCCACTGGTAAGTGGCTCTGGCTTTCTTTAGCCCGAAAGGCATCACATTATAACAATATGTGTCGAAGTTCGTTATGAACGAATAGTCCGGGTTCATCTTGATTTGATTGTACCCGGAGTTAGCATCGAGGAAACTCATTAACTCATGCCAGCCATCGCGTCGATCATTTGATCAATGTTTGGCAATGGGAACGAGTCTTTGAGGCACACCTTCTTTAGGCCCTATATAGTCTATGCACATGCGAAATTTATTATTTTTGTTTGGAACTACTACTCCGTTAGCTAGCCAGTCAGGATACTTTACCTCTCAGATTAAACCGATATCAAGCAAACGCATTACCTCTTCTTTGATGAATGTGTTTCTGACCTCGGCAATAGAGATGTTGGGATCCAAGCTTAGTTTGTGCATGTCCACTTATGGAGGGATACCTGTCATAACCGTATGCAACCACGCAAAATAGTCAATGTTAAATTTAAGAAATTTGATAAATCCAGACCTAAGCTCGGGGTTTAGCCCTATCCCCAAGTGGAACTTCCTCCATATGAACTTTTCGAACAATGCAACTTGCTCAAGTTCTTCCCCTGTGGATTTTGTTACGTTTGTTTGTTCTGATACTTGAAAATATCTTGGTACCTGAGAGGATTCCGATGACTCCTCACCCTGGTTGACTTTGCTTGGCTCGGGAGTAGGCACCGGTTCCTGTAATTGCTATGTTGCATGTTCCTTGCCTTTGCTACTGAAAACTGAGATTGCGTTCATCTCCCTTGCTGCCGGTTGGAAAACCTCTTATTTGTTTAATTCCCTCGGGAGTTGGGCATTTCAGCAATTGATGATATGTTGACGGCACAACATTCATCTCGTGCAACCATGGCCTCCCCAAGATAATATCTGTAGCGCATATCTCTGTCCACTACCTTGAAAAGTGTCATATTCATCACCCCTTTGGCATTCGTGAGCAGTAGAATCTCTCCTCGGGTTGCCACGCTTGTTAGGTCGGACCCGGTGAGGTGTTTTGTGGCCGAAATGATACTTCCGATGAGCTTGGCTTGCTCCAGCAGTCTCCAATGGATAATATTGGCCGAACTTCCTGGGTCCATCAAAACATGTTTAATTTAAAATCTATGACATTTAAAGAGATCACCAATGCATCGTTGTGCGGCAACAGTAGTCCATCTGCCTCTTCCTCTGTGAAAGTAATGTTGTCCTCAACGACTTATCAAAGTCTCTTGTTGTGGGTCACTGACACCTTCATCTTTTTTGCTGCTGAATATGTCACATTATTCGTCTTGTTTCCCCCGAAAATCATGTTGATCGTCAAACGTAGTGGATCTTCACCTGCTTTTGAAGGTTCCATATTATCCTGATAGAAGCCATAATTGTTTTAGCCCGATCACTCAAGAATTCTCTGAAATGGCCGTTTTTCACCACCTCCTCGCACAGATGTCGGCAATCCCCTGTCCGGTAGCCATTGGTCCCATGGTATTCACACCACAAATTAGGATCTCTTTCACTGGGATCGGATCTAATTTTTTTCGGGAACCATGCTTCCTTAATATTCCTCATAGCCGATACCACCTCCACTACGCTAGCATTGAATTTGTATTCGAGAAGCTGGGGTAGGAGGCATTCAAGGAACCTGATAACTTCGGCATTGAAGTTATATTCGGAAAGCCTGGGGTAGGAGGAATCTCGGGAACCTGATAACTCCTTGTCTTGTAGTGATTTGTTATTCCGGCTGCGATCAACTCTCCTATCGGTAGCAAATTTATACGCCGACCGGAAGCCTCTACTACGTCCTTGAGCCCGTTCATAGGGAAAACACCGACCCCTTGAAGACCGTCGATCTATGTCAAAATCATCCTTTGACTCTCCTTATTCTTTTCGCGGTCCCGACCCATAGTTGATGCCGGGAAACCGAGCTGATCATCTGACTCGTACCGATTGAAATCCACCCACGTTGTTTCCTGGATCTCGAGCAAACATTCTTTCAATTTCAGGGAAGCGTCGGAACTTCTCTGATTCAATCCTTTAGTGAATGCTTCAGGGGCCCATTCGTCCGGTATGGTCGGTAGCAACATCCTTTCCTTCTAGAATCTGGTCACGAGCTCCCGCAGAAATTCGGATTCTCCTTGTGCAATCCTAAATATGTCGACCGTTCGACCTGCACCTTTCTGTTCCCAGCATGGGCCTTGATAAAAGAATCTGCGACATCTCAAAGGAATCTATTGAGTGCTCGTAAAAGAGCGAATACTATGTCTAGGCCCCCTTCGTGAGGGTCCCCCGAAATTTCTTCTCTAAGACTGACTCAATCTCGTGTGGAGCTAAACCTTTCCCTTCACCACCGTTGTATAGGTGGTAATCTGCTCCTAAGGATCCAAAGTTCCATCATACTTCGACACGTCTGGCATTTTGAAATGTTTCGGGATCATCTATAGTGTTGCGCTTGGTTTGAACGGCAATTGGGTGCACTTCTTCAAGTCTGGTCCTTTCAATACTGGTGGTGCGCTCGGAATTTGATCCATTCAGGCGTTTATTTCCCTCATAAACCACATGAGTTCGATTTTAAAAGGATCATTCTCATCATTGTTGCCGGATCTGCTACCCCCCGACCCTATCAAAGCCGACTTTGCCCTTTGGTGTGTTGTTGTCGACCCTCTGTGTTGTTTGATTCGTAGGAGCACTGGGAGGAACTGGACCTCGTCCAATCGCGTTGTTGGAAGCACTTGACAACGCCTGCCTCAGTTTCGTCATGACCTCATGTCGCGAGAAGTGGTCCACAATGGCCTTTTGTTGCTCCCTCAGGATCCTTACTTTTTCAGCGACGTGTTCGTTTTCAGCATTATCAGGAGTTGCCTCTCGAACATGTCCTGGATATTGCTCGCCATGAACCTGCATGGCCTCATCCCCCTCGTAGCGGGTATGACTGATCAAATCTTCATGCTGAGGCTAATTTCCTTGGGCCTCAACTTTGTGTGCGATGTTGACATCATTATCTGCCATTTTTTATATTTTTTTCTAAGAACAAAGAATCAAACATGTTAGTAATAGATGCAAGGATCAACTCAACTACACAATTGTTTAAGCCCTACGGTGGGCGCCAAACTCTTTAACCGTAAAATAGTATAGTTGAATTTGTACGTGGTTTATAGACAAGTGTATTTTGATCCCAAAATGATAAATACATTAAACAAGAATGTAAGACTTAGCGTTGAAATCGAGATAAGACAGTAGAAATCTTGATTACGGGAGCAGAGCTTCCGGAGGCAGTAGTAACAATATTAATAAGCAAGAAGATGAAATATTATTGAGTTTTTGAAAAAAGTATAGTGTCATCTTTTCAGAAAATTCCTATGTTTTACAATGGTTTTTGAGCCTCTATTTATAATCCCACCTAGGGAACAACGTCCTAGGATCAAGCCCTTCTTAATTGACAATTATGAGGGTCATTGAAGAATGTAACGGTAAGCAGTGAATGCCATATTTTTTGTAACGGACTATATACTTAATGCTATAGAATATTCTCCATTAAATGCTATCGGGTGGCAGGCATTTATTTCGCCTTCATGAACACCATTCCCTTTGGGAACAAACAAGATCGTTTCCTTCGGACCTGGTTGCCTTCTGTATTCGGCATGACGTGTCGCTTTATCATGCGAGCATTTATTATGAACATAATTTACCTATATAGAAAGATTTGTGAGAATCCTTATTAGAATACTCATTTTCAATTAAACATACATCTAAAATTCTACAGATAATCAGATACAAGTTATATTACACTAATGGGTAAGTAATATTGATATTTTAAGAAGATTTTTTACATTAACAGTGAAATAAAGATCAATAATTTTTTAATGAAAATTTTTCTTTTATTTTTGGACTTCATTTGGTATAAACAAAGTGACTAGTATAAGATTGAGCTGGCTTTTGAACTTTTTAGAATTCATTGTCTACAAGGCTCAATTTATATAAATGTTTTATTAGTAGGTATTGTCTTCACTTCTTGCATAGGTCTAAACACTTCCGTCACATTGCATAAGGCTAAGCACTGCCTTTCTTTGCATGATACTAAGCACTGTCTCCATTCTTAGCATGAGACTAAGCATTGTCTCCACTATTGCATAAGGCTAAGCACTGCCTTTCTTTGCATGAGACTAAACACTGTCTCCATTCCTTGCATGAGGCTAAGCATTGCCTCCGTTATTGCATAAGGCTAAGCATTGCCTTTCCTTGCTAGAGACTAAATACTGTCTCTATTCCTTGCATGAGGATAAGCATTGCCTCCATTATTGCATAAGGCTAAGCACTGCCTTTCTTTGCATGAGACTAAACAATGTCTCCATTCCTTGCACGAGGCTAAGAATTGCCTCCATTATTGCATAAGGCTAAGCACTGCCTTTCCTTGCATGAGACTAAGCGATGTCTCCATTCTTTAAACATTGTCTTCATTCCTTGCATGAGACTAAGCATTGCCTCCATTATTGCATACGGCTAGGAATTGCCTTTCCTTGCATGAGGCAAAACATTGTCTCTGCTCTTCGCTTCGGGCTAATCACTTCCCTCATATCACACAAGACTAAACCTTGTCTCGTCTCGTTCTCGCATATGACTAAACATTATCTGTTTTCTCTCTCAAATGATCGATATCACCGCATCTTTACATCTCATGGGCTGAAATATCGCCATATTTTTCGAAGGCGTCATAGTCTGAGGGCATCATCCTTCTAGCCTAAAGACATCATACCATGGTCGGAGGATCTCTCGAAATTGCATATCATTATTCAAAGGCATCATAGTCTAGAGGCACCATCTTCATGGGCCGAGGACACCATTCCATGGCCTGCGAATCCCTTGTCATACACTTCATGGCCCAGGACGTCATGGTCTAAGGACATCATCCTCATCTTCCGAAAGCGACCTTCCTAGTCCAAAGGGAATTTACATCATGTTTAAATTGTTGCAATAACCCATATATATTCGCATGCACCGTGTTTTAAGTTTTGCAGGTAACTCGGGAGGTGACCGTTCCACAAACAGGAGCAATTATCGCTCTGGTTTCCGTTAATAATGTTCACATCCTTCGATCACCTCAAATGTAACCGATGATCAACAATTGATTATTCTTTGTTCTATAACTGTTCAAATATTTCCCTGATACATTCGTAATGTTCAAATTCACATTCATAGATCCTATCCATTACTTACGACACTATCCTACCCAAAAGATCCTTTCCGGAGCATATGACCACTCTTATAACAACTCTATCGGTTTCGTTCACCGTTGGATCCAGAAATACACCTGGCCTGAATCCCGTAACACCAGGGATATGTAGACGACTCAAGAACCAGGGTTTGACCCTCATTTTTTCCAAAAACATCATTCCTCACTCAATTCGGACAAAATTGGTCATCATTTTCTTTACCCGACAACTCTTTCATCATTCCCGGGTAAAGAGGGGCAGCTGTTGATACCCAATATTTCCCTCATATTTTTCAAATAGTATATGTACTTTAGAAATATTATTTTAAATTACTTTAATATGCATTAATTACCCCTTAAATTATTTTGTGATGACTTAAATATCCAAAGTTTTCATATGCATCCACAAATATGTCTCAATATATTTTAGTTTGTTTTTATATAATTATAGTTGTATTTTAAAGCTATTTTATGTAATTTTGCAATAATAGCCTATGCTTTATAATTATTTGCATTTATCATTTTGTTCAGGGTCAAAAATAATTTTTTTTACTTTTTTAATCTTCAAATATTATTTTAAAGTATTAAGTCTCATAAATAGTACTTTTTACATTTATTTAGTTATTTTATTAAATTATTTTTTCCTAATTTCTTTTATTTAAATCTGGCCTAAAACTAGGCCAATTTTCGAACCAAAAGCTAGCCTAATACTCCCGCAACCCAAATCAAGCATCTCTTTAAGCCAACCCGGTCGGACCCCTTCAAATAACCCGGTCCGATTCCCCTTTGATCCTGGCCGTTGATCTAAAATGATCAACAACCCATAATAAACCAACCTCTTTCTTTATATCCCCTCACCCAAACCCTAATCTCATTTTCCCCTCAACAACCAACTCAATACTCTCTCAAACCCTCCCCTCACTTCACAAACACTAGTCGCCTCACTCAAATCACAGCCCCAATTCGATATCACATGGAAATCTTCCATGTTTCCTTTCCTTTCTTGCATACACGGAGATTCTTACCATCTCTTAAGCATTACAATATGTTGGTACTGATTTATTTATGGATGTTCATCAACAGGCGTTCATTCAACTCCGATTCTGTATTATCGCCATGTTCTTGACTTGATACATTCACCACCAGGTTATGTGAATCTGATTCAGTAAGATTTTTTTAACTATTTGGTTCTCCATCTTAAACTCGAGTTTACCTAATTTTTCTCCTAATCCAATTCTAAATTGATTCTACATGCTATTGTTTCCTTTATTATGTTTGATCGACCGTGTTACGTTATTTGTTCGTTCAATTTTACTATTATATAAACCCCTCCCTTAATCCCCTTTAACGGACTTTATAATCACTATTGTTCTCTCATATTCTCACTCACTCGATACTATTCTGAATCTACTGCTCTTGGCCGGCTGAAAGCGAAGGCCATCGGAACCCTCCCTAATGACCTCCCTAGTGCGAGCACTTCTCGGAGCTCATTAGAGGCTCTTGTGAACTCTGACGTACTAGGATTTGGGTCTTCTGGCTGTTCTCTTTGCTGGTGATATTCAAGCTATTTCTGACATTTGGCCTTCTCTTCTATTTTTTTGTTGAATCTGCAAACTGGTGAGTATCTTGACTTTTGCAATTCTATCCTCTTTTGTATGTTTCCAGTGCGTCGTTTATCCATGTTGTTCGAACCAATATGACTCCAATATTGTGTTGTAATCATTGGCAGTATTACCTATATTATAGCCATTCTACAGTTCTGAATCTCCTAGTGTCACAACAGGCCTAATTCTTTAAACTCCTATGTGTTCAGCTTGAATGACTTTGTATCTTTAAGTTTGCTTTGTTGTTCTGCTGTTTATAATGAGTTTTTCTCACGCCTTGTTTTGGATTCTGGCATTGAGATTCCGAGGGAATCATCTCTTGCCCAGAATTTGCCTTAATGAATTTCTATTGATAACTCCTTTATGTGAACTCTGTTTTTATATCTGCTTACATGAACCATAATTGTTGTCGCAATGTTTAAACAAACATGTGGCTTTAAGAATTGTAATGGGGTGTTTAGCAAACTCTGTACTCTTTAGTATTCACTAGGTTCCCAGTTGAATCCTAATACACTTGTTTTTCTTTATTGTGCCTGGCTGACTTGTTTAACTTCTAAAATTTGTCTGCTCTGCTTGTCATTAAGTTGGCAATACTTTCTCCATGATATTGTTTGAACTTGGGAACCTCTGTGTTACACTCAGCACAATTAAGATTCTTTTTAGTTGCTATAGACCATGCCTACTTGCTTGTTTACTTGCCATTTTTTGATTATGATTGTGTTAGACCTTCATGCCTTAAATTCCTAATTTTGAGTCTCTTTTAGGCTAATTCATGCTTTACTGTAATCTTGTTGTTCTGAAAACTAAGCATGTGTGCTTACTATGTTGACCTAAGTGATATGTCTCCTCAACTCTGCTGATGTTTCACATGCTATACCCTTTCGCTTGTTATGAACTTATATTTTCAGTCTATACGCTAAAACGACTCTATTAAGGCTGTTCTCTGTTGATCCTTCGGTTTTCGTAATTAGATCCCCTACTTGCCATTGCCTTGAGTTGTTTTTGACCATATTAATGTTTTAAACTTCTTTAGAAGTAGTCTGTCATCCTGTGATAGTTAATTATGTCCCCTAAACTTGGAAAATGCAAGCATGAACTCGTCTTGTGTGTGTCCTGCCAACATGTCACATGAATTTGTCTATACGACTTGGTGATAATTAGCTTTACAGTCCTAAGAAATAGGTGTTAAGACTTCCTTCCTTGTTTAGTTAGTTCAACATATAGTCTGTTGCTTGTAATCATGTGTGAATCCTTCGTTTAGGCTTGGTGTCTGTTTTATGTGATATTGGGCTTGGCTGTTGGATTCAATCTTACTGCTGGTCTTATGAGCTGGGTTTTGAGTCTACTGGAGCTGTCGAAGGCCTAGGAAAAGCACTGGGTTATTTGTACTAGGCCTATCATTGGACCTATAGTTGTCTTCTTCTACAGCTATTCATATTTAATTTGTATAATTTCATTCAGGCTGTAATAACTTGTAATAACGAATGATGGGGAAGTTAATGAAAGGGGCTAAGGTATTCTAATGCTTGCATAAAACGGTAGAAAACATGCCTATAGGGTCTATGTGTTCTATTTTCTATTTCGTTCAGCATGCCTTATATGTTATTTAGTTTAGTGTATTGTACACTAATAAAAAGCATGCCTATAGGAAATCACACACTTCACTTAACTTGTCTAATACTTGTACACCACTCAAAGCATATTAGTTTAAGCATTTGCTGTACTTATTTCTCATTGTGCACGTTTAGGCAGTATGCCTATAGGATGCAACAGAATGTGCTTGGCTAGTCTATATACCATGTCTATAAGGATCAGACTAACCAATCAATCAGTCGTCTCTATTGCTTTTAGTATACTACTCGTCTAGATATCATGACAATAGGACCTTAATCAATCAATCGACTACTTCCGTTACTTTCACCACACTGCCCCGCCTTAAATGACGTGCCTCTAGGATAAAGCATTATAAAATTAATTTCAATTGTCAATTGCTAAAAATCCTGCCTATAGGGTACTGTCACCTGCCTAAGAAATATGTTTATAAAATCAGTGTCGTAATCCCTGGGTTTTCAAACAGCCTTAGTGCCTCATCGCACAAACAATGTAGATGTCATGCCTATAGGTTTGTAATACCTTTAATCTACAAATTTGTTAGTTTAAAGCTACAATGCTGCCTGTACAACACTGGAAATCAGAATCACATTGAAACTATGCCTATAGGACTTAATGACTATAATGCGTCTAAAATTGTCTACTGCCTAACTGCCCGCATTCATTTGTTTTTTTATGTCTTGTTAATTGTACTTATGTGTAGTGCTACTTTTTTTGAGTGTGCGCTAGTTTTATCATTTTGAGCATCCTAAGTGAAGTCTAGAACCACCCAAATAGAGGTCCAAAGCCTCTTGGACCATAGGTATGGGACGGGTAGTGCACGCATAGGGTACGACCTAGAGTTGAATTAGAGCGCCTTTAGGTAAACAACTTTAACATAGTAATCGGGTAGCAGGAGATGATAGTTTGTTCCTGTTGAATAATATGAGCAACCCGTACCTCAAAAAAGTTGCAAAGTATTATTTATGTTGCACGGGGTGATCCTTTAGGCTAAAAACCTTAGGACCCCCCCCCCCCTTTCTTTATGTACTTGTTATTTACATTTAGTCATATAACATAGATCAATGTAGTTGTATCTCTGTAGTCATTAAGATTTGTGCCAATTCACACGTGCCCTAATAACACTCTTCGACTTCTAAATTTTTCTTTATTTATTTGATCACCTAGTCTAAATACATAATCCACATAGTTTAAAGTTCGGCCGGGACCCATAGTTGTGGACCTCGAAGAGTACCTAACACTTTTTCTTTGAGGTAATTTATGCCCTTACCCGCTCTTTCGTGACACGGACTAGTCAAACGAAGTTATTTGCAAATAGGTTTCCTAATGCACCTCAAAATCATTATATGGTGACTCTTCTATTTTAATACTCATATAAAAGAGTTGTCACACGTCGAAACCCGCTTTCGCAAGAAAAAGGGGCGCGACATTCACGATTAAGTCTAATTGATTATTCAGGACTGTTGCTTATCATGAAACCATTACTTAGAATCTCCTAGGAAATTAATGTATGCCCATAGCCTATTGAAATGTGCCTATGCTAATCTTTCATGTGTACTTGCTAATTCCCTGAAATCAAGTTGTGATTATATGAATTCTATATGCCAATACTGTTGCAATGCCAAGGAAGACTTGTTCTTGCATTGATGTTGTGTGCTCACTGATCGTTTGAGACTCCTAAGGTGAATTCCAATCCATGTCTAGTTTATTTCTCTTTATGTCGACTAAGACAGGTCCCAGCCCTTTTCACATGATGCCTGCTTACTATATTTACCTGAAAGCCAGCCTCTTCTCATCTGAATGCTTACCTATTGGATTTAAAACCTTTGTGAGATAAATTGTATTTGCTTGAATATTTCACATGTTAAGCTCTGCAAGTTAGTCATTCTCATTAGGCTCTCATGTTGAAGCTTCCATGTTAAAACTGTATCTTACTGGTTCTCGTCGATGACACTACTAGATTTTCTTGTTCAAACCCCAACCTAAAGCTCTTTAAAATATTTTTGGACCTTGCTTTGTTTTGAAAGTTTGTTTGAAATAACCATGTTGCTCTTAAACTCTGTCTCTAGAGTTATAACCATAAACCTTGCCTCATATATATTTTGTGTGCCTTCCAATTTACTATGATCCTGTCTATATATCTTGGCTAGAACTGCTGTTAGTCACATCTTTAAAAACTAAGTGTTTAAAGATATGAAGCTGTTTAATTAATTCTATGTGTAGTTTGTCACCTATATGGCTAAGTTTGGCATCCATTTGGGTAAGTAAGTTATTCGTTTGGGCCTAGTATGTTGGGCCTGCTTTGGTACTGGAGGTCTGAAATACACTGTCCACGCCTAGAGTTTGGGCCTGCTATCCGTATGAAGTTCTAAGCTTATTTGAAGGCTTAGATGTGTTATTGGGTTATTCTATATTTGTAATTGGGTTTGTAATTGTTCAATATGGTTTGTAATAACTTGTAAAACTGAATGATAGGGAAATTAATGAAAAGGGGTCTGAGGTATTCTAATACTTGCATAAAATGGTAGAAAACATGCCTACATGATTTATGTGTTTTATTTGCTATTTCGTTTAGCATGCTTTAGTCGTCAGTTCATTTAGCGTGCTTTATTTCTGTACACTAATAGAATCATGCCTATGGGAATCCCACACACTTCACTCATACACTATTCAACACATGTTTGTACTCACCATACTTGTTTTCTATGTCTATTACTGTGCACATTTAGACAGCATGCCTATAGGATATAATCACGTTCTTTTGCTAAAGCTCATTTAGATACTATGTCTATAGGGTTTCAATTAATCAATCAGTCACTTCTATTGTCTACCTGGACATCACGACTACAGGGTCTTAATTAATCAATCAACTACTTTGTTACTTCATTGTGCTACCAAGAAATCATGCCTATAAGGATAAAACCTTATAAAGTCAATTGCATCTATTAACTATTAGAAATCCTGCCTATAGGATATTGTTACTCGCATAAGAAGTTGTTAATTCTGGGCTCTCAAAGCTGTTTTCACTGCCCCATATTTAGATACCATGCCTATAAGATTGTAATGCCATAATTTCAAATCCGTTAGCCTAAAGCTGCACTGCTGCTCGTATAATGCTAGAAATCAGAATCACCTAGGAATCATGCCTATAAGACTTAATGGCTATAATGTTTTTTAACTTTGAAATCATCCACTACCTAAATATGTCGCATGCATTTGCTGTTTATGTGGGGGGGGG
>MCJB01032910.1:319472-355483 GCA_002018475.1 Nicotiana obtusifolia | reverse complement strand
ATTGCTGCCGAGCTTATCGACCGTGCATCCAGTTTTCCATGTGTCCATGCTCCGGAAATATCACGGCGATCCAATTCACGTGCTAGATTTCAGCACTGTTCAGTTGGACGAGGACTTGTCTTATGAGGAAGAACCTGTAGCCATTCTAGACCGGCAAGTCCGTCAGCTGAGGTCGAAGAGTTTTCCTTCTGTTCGTGTACAGTGGAGAGGTCAGCCTCCTGAGGCATCGACCTGGGAGTCCGAGTCGGATATGCGGAGCCGTTATCCACATCTATTTCCCGTCTCAGGTACTTCTTTATCCTGTCCATTCGAGGACGAACGTTTGTCTTAGAGGGGGAGAATGTAACGACCCGATATGTCGTAGAAACACGTGGTAGTAAATCATATAGATTTGGCTTGTTTAATGTGCAAATCCTTCCTTGTGATTATGCAATCTTATTATTTTTCTTTTGCAGTAAATGAGGTATAAGAACCCAAGAGTAGGGAAAAGAATTCAAAAGATAAGAGAAAACGGGGCAAAAGGTGTCGCAAAGTCCACTATGCGATCGCATATGTGCAAATGCGAGTCGCATAGTTGGCATCCTTCGTTGCATAGTGAAGCAGAGAACTGGGAAAACTTCTTGTCGAAAATGCGATGAGAATGCGGATCGCATTTTAGATATGCGAACCGCATATCTCGCACAGGCGTCGCATAGTGAAACAGAAAAAAACTGGGCAAACCTTTCGCCGAAAATGCGACGAGAAATGTGATCGCATTTCAAAAATGCGAAACGCAGATTTGATAGTAGGATCGCAGAGTGAGGCAGTATTTTGGGTCAAATATTGTGTCATAAATGCGGCCCAAATGCGGACCGCATATGTGTTCTGCGACTAGAATGCGATCTCATTCTGGCATCTGGCAACTTATTTTCATGCTGATTTTTGACCCACTATAAATAAGGACCCATAACCCTAACATGCAAAAACCCTCTTATTTTTGACACTTTTCTATGTAAAACTCCCCAAAACACCTTCAAACCATAGCAAATCAACCTTCAAAACACCTTGTAAACAACCCCAAATTCCATGAAAACACCTCCATCACATAGCTATCAACCTCCAATTACCAACCCAGCATTCCCCATTTAAACTCACCAAAACCCAGCTGAGAAATTGTCTGAAAACAACCCCAAATACACTAAAAAACAACCGTGAAATCATCCTTTCAACACCCCAACATCAGTTACGAAATTCCCACCTTCTAACCCCAAAACCCCAGCACAAATTGCTGACGATTTCGTGGTGGAACAGTACTAGAAATCTAAGACGAGTTTGAGGCTCGAAGGCTTGTGGCTTTGATTGTTGCGGAGATTTGAATGCATTGGAAACCTAGAATTTAGAAGCAAAGCGAGGTAAGTGGTTGTCCTAATCTTAGCTTGAGGGACTAGAAATCATGTGCTAATTGTTAAATTACTTCTTGTTGAGAACAATGTATAGGTATGGTGACGAGTACCTATACATTGGTGTCGAGCATGACCGTGGGTCATATATTTATAAGTGTTGTGCAATTATTGTTCTAATTTTCTGAATATTATTCGTGATATTGTTTTGTCATAAATGGGAATGGGTGGCACGCCTGCCACAAGATATCGTGAAATGAGGGCGGGTGGTACGCCTACCACATGAATTTATCATTATAATTGTTCCTCGTGATTACAGGTTGATTTATCTTTTTATTCGGCATAACTTAGATTGTTAGATGGACTAGTTGAATAAGGAAGTGTTAGAAGTCAAAAAGGGGTTCAGTGTCTAAGTCATGGGTAGTGTCTTAGGAGTTCATTAGGAGTTTAAGGGATCTGGTGTCACAATAGTAGCGTCGTGTCTAGATTTAGTGAACTGATAGTTGGGTTGGGAGGTTAATTGTAGAACTTCGAGTGTAATTGAGTACTAGCATTAATTGAGCTAAATAGGAGTCAAATAAGGTTTGGTTATAGCTGATCCCCCCCCCCCTGCCAGGATGATTGTTTGATGTTGTTATTCCCTAATTGGGAAGTTGTTATGTTGCCTTGTTCCCTTGACGGGACTTCTTGGGATTGTTGTGGTATTGTAAGTGGGAGCGGGTGGCACGCCTGCCACGAGATATTATGAAAGTGGGAGCGGGTGGCACGCCTGCCACAGGATATATTGTAAGTGGGAGCGGGTGGCACGCCTGCCACGGGATGTGATATATGTGGGAGCGGGTGGCATGCCTGCCACAAGAGGTTACTGTAAGTGGGAACGGGTTGCACGCCTGCAACAAGAGGTTACTGGAGGTGAAGGTGGCTTGTATTTCATCTCATTGTGTTAAAGGCTAAATTGCAGTTTTCCTTCTTAATTGTTGATGATTCGTTTTGCTTTATTTGTCTGTTATTGCAATGTATGTTTTCTTTTACCCGTTTAAATTGTTCATGTATTTCTAGTTTCTGCTGTAGATACATATATGTTTATAACTAAACAGGTTTATCTGGAGTCTGGTCCTAGCCTCGTCACTACCTCGCCGGGGTTAGGCCAGGCATTTACCAGCACATGGGGTCGGTTGTGCTAATACTAGACTCTGCACTCTTTTGTGCAGATCCCAGTGCCGCTAGCTTCGGACAGTAGAAAGCTTCCAGCGTTGTGATTATCAGGCGACCAAGGTAGTACTGCAGACGTCCGCAGATCTTGGCGTCCCCTGTCCCTTTTCTTTACCTATTTCTTCCACGTAGTTCGGAGACAGTATTTTGTTATCTCTTTCAGAACCTTGTTTGTAGTACTCTTAGACAGTCTGTGAAACTGTGACACCAGATCTAGGGTAGTTTGTAAAAGAGATTTTTTTTAAAATACTCCATGCATTTCGCTCGTTAAATTGTGTTGTTTATTTATGGCTGGTTTTAGTTTAATTGATTGGCTTGCCTAGCTTTTACCAGTTGGCGCCATCACGACTCCCGAGGGTGGGAAATCCGGGCCGTGACAAAAACAAGGATAAAAGCAAGACGCTCAATGATCTATCAAGACAACAAGTAAGAACTAGTCTACTTACCTTCTTGATGAAGTCAAGGACAACCTATACTATACAAACAACCCTCAAGACAACGATAGACTTGCAAATTGTCTGGTCAAGCAAAGGAACAAGTTCAATTTGGAATCACACTAAAAATTGGACAAATTCACACACAGAGAGTTTTGGAGAACCTAAGAGGTCGCTAGTTTTTGTGTATTGATTAATAATGTAAGGTATTGAAAATAATATAGTCTTTAGGCTTATACAGAATGAGCCTTTACCTAAATCAACTAGGAAAAGAATAACTAACAAAAGGGCCAATAGTTTGGCTAAGTCTCCTTATGGTCACGCAGGACCCCAGACAAAGAATCGATGTTCTCCATAACTACGTAACAATACAACATAAACACAAATGTGCATCATCAACGTCACACAAGTGCATCTTCAACGCAAATATCTTCAACCCCTGGCTCTTCTTCACCATTAAGTGTGCATCATGAAATTCCTTAGCTTGACTCCTCGTGAATGGTCTCGAAGGCACAAACGTATCTTGATCAGGCTGGCCTGCATAAGAAGTTTAGACTCTCACTGCCTGTACTCCGGAGCAGCGGGTCCACATTGGTCAGGTTTCGGGTATCTAGCCAAAATAATTTCATATAATAAATAAAAGCCATAGGAAACGATTCCGAATAATAAAGTTTCGATCTTTAACTAAAATAAAAAAACTCAACCCAAGAAGTCAACCCCGGGCCCGCACCTCGAAACTTGACGAAACTCATAAATTCTGAACACCCATTCCCATAACTGTCCAAATATATGTGTTTTATCCAAATTTGACCTCAAATCGACCCTCAAATCATCAATTTATAATTTCGAAAAGTTTTTACTAAAATCTCCAATTTCTTTAATTTGGTTCATCAAACAATTGCTAAATTCAAGGTTGGAATCATGAAATATAAAAAAGTTCGAGTCAAATATACCTATCCCAATCCATATCATGAAAATCCCCTCCAAAACTGCCCAAACCAGAGCTCCAAAACCTTGTGAGAAAAAGTGACTAAATTTTGGAATAGGTAAAATAAAATATAGCAGTTGTTCCAGTTCGAATCAGATGCTAGATGACCCTAAAATCCATATTGGATAAGCCCAACATACTCCTAGCGAGATTACACCAAGATAGCCTTTTGAATCACCCAATTTGGCCTTAAAATGAGGGAGATATGATATTTTAAAATTTTAAAAGAAGTGTGAAAATTTTAGGGGCAAAAGTGGTATTTTTGTACTTATTGCACCAGAAAATCAGCAACGGCAAAAACTTTATTCTTATAGCACCCAAAACTGATTCAGAACCTTCCAGACACAAATCTTATATACATTTCAATCATAAAGCATATTACGAACCTGATCACGCTCTCAAAATACCGAAAAGAGGTCGTCGTGACTCAATATTGACCGTGATCAAACTCCAAACCTTAATTTAACTAGTCTCTCTACCAATAATCCAAAACACACCCGAGCCTCTCGGGACCCCATCCAATTATACCAAAAGTACAAATACATTATCCAAACTTATCCACAGTCTCAAAACACCTACGAGAACATTACAACAAAGAATCGAGTCTCAAACCGAACAGAATTTCTCTTTAGCTGATAAATCTTCGTTCTTTCAAAAGAGTGTCTGAATCAAACATAAACACTTTGGATTACTTTCAAAATTTTCAAATAAGTGCAATTAGGCTATACAGACCAATCCAAAGTTTCGCAACACCAATTGAAGTCCAATAACATCAAAGTCAACTCTTGGTCAAACTTCTGAACTCTTAAGTTCTTCAAATTGCCAATTTTTGACAAATAGCGTCGAATTCCTCTAGGAACCTCCGAACTCAAATTTGAACATACGTACAAGTCCAATATAATCATACGAACCTACCGGAACATTCAAAATCCAATTCTAAGTCCGTTTACACAAAAGTCAAACCTCGGTCAACTCTTCTAACTTAAAGCTTCTAAATTGAGAATCATTCCTCCAAGTCAATACCGAACCACTCGAAAACCAAAACCGACCATGCACGCAAGTCATAGCACACCATATGAAGCTACTCATGACCTCAAACCATCGAACAGGGTACAAATGCTCAAAACGACCTTTTTGGTCGTTACATTCTCCCCCACTTAAAAATACGTTCTTCCTCGAACGTGCCAAGAGTTATTCCAAGGTAATCAAATTGCCGCATAAGCTCATTATACGCTCACTAATGGGTGACCCTGCAACAACACAAACCAAAAAAGCCTACCAACACAATCTCGACTGACGGTTCTACCTTCAACCTTAATCAACAAGCTTCAGAACCAAATTTCAACATCCACAACTCCTTTTGAGATCCAATTCTTGCATACACACTCTACTGATCTCAATCAGCTACAACAAGTCATATAAATATATATTCACAAGACATAACCACACAATGTAACCCCTAAGTAAAATGTCCATAACAATACCTCTGACCACAATAGCTGCTCAAATGGAATCTCGTTCCGGACCTTCGCAACACAGCTAATGATAAAGGAAACAAGTAGAAACTCATAACAACCCATGAAATCAACAAGTCAAGGAACTCTCCCGTCCGATAAGGACCGTTACATATTCTGATTGGAAGTATGATATTATTCTTCCAAATATTCCTTACCCCAATATGATAGTGCAAATCCCAGGTTCAAATACCTCGTATTACCCAACACAAGCAGCCCAACTGACAAGTCACACCAAAAGCTACATGGATCCTCACACAACGCTAACATCAGACATACCCAAAAACGGAAAGAAAGCTAGGTACGAGTGATATCCAACAAGTACATGTGATATAATAACAAAAACATAATTTCAGGAACTCACCCCACAAAGGGAAAACAAAACACCCCAAATAACCACAAGCAAGGGTATCTCACATAACTTCGTTGGGGCTCGCAACACGATCCCAATATATTAATCCATATAGAGATACCCATCGAGCCATAATGCTCGTTCTCACAAAGCACATGTTCATCAACATCAAGCACGATAGAGTGCACAAATATAACTATGGGAAAACGAATGTGCATAACACAATATAGAAAAAGGCAAGCACAACTAAGGTGCAATAAGAAAATCAACATCACGAAGGCCATCTCTCCCATATATCGCCATAAGGCCTAAACAGGATCATCACCTGCATGTGCATAATCAAATAGCCTCACTATACATCATAGCATAAGAGAGAAACTCATAGCATAGACAAGGACAAGAATTGCATCCAATCCGCCAGATGGTAAACCCGTAGGGGACCCCATCCAATCATACCAAAAGTACAAATACATTATCCAAGCTTTTCCAAAGCCTCAAAACACCCACGAGAACATCACAATAAAGAATCGAGTCTCAAACCGAATAGAATTTGTATTAAGTTGATAAATCTTCATTTTTTATACTATAGACCTATCCAATGTCTCGGAACAAATATTGAAGTCCAATAATATCAAATTCAGCTCTTGGTCAAACTTATCAACTCTTAAGTTTTTCAAATTGCCAACTTTTGATAAATATTGTCGAATTCCTCTATAAACCTCCGAACTCAAATCCGAGCATATGTACAAGTCCAAGATAATTATACGAACCTATCGGAATAATTAAAATCTGATTTTGAGTCCATTTACACAAAAGTCAAACCTTGGTTAACTCTTCTAACTTAAAGCTTCATAGTTGAGAATCATTCCTCCAAGTCAATACCGAACCAATCGAAAACAAAAACCGACCTTACATATGTTCGAACTGAGTACAAATGCTCAAAACGACTGTTTGGGTTGTTACATTCTCCCCCACTTAAACATATATTCATCCTCAAACGTGCCCAGAGTCATTCCAAGGTAATCAAATCGCTGCATAAGCTGTCATACACTCACTAATGGGTGATCCCGAACCAACATAAACCAGAAAAGTCCACCAACACAATCTCGACTGACGATTCTACCTTCAACCTTAACCAACAAGCTTCAGAACCAAATTTCAACATCCACAACTCCTTCCGAGATCCGATTCTTGCATAGACACACTGTATCGATCTCAATCAGCTGCAACAATTCATAGAAATATATTCACAAATGACAACCACACAACGTATCCCCTCAGTAATATGCCCATAACAATACCTCCAACCACAATAGCTGCTCATCACCAAACATGGTACCAATGGTATACTTCATATCAAATGGAATGTCATTACAGACCTTCGCAATGCTGCTAACGATAAAGGAAACATGCAGAAACTTGTAACCACCAATGAAATCAACAAGTCAAGGAGCTCTCCCATCTGACAAGGACCGTTGCCAAATTCTGAGCGGAAGTATGATATTATTTTACCAAATATTCCTTATCCCAATACGATAGTGCAAATCCCAGGTCCTAAAACCTCGTATTACCCAACAAAAGCAGCCCAACCGACAAGTCACACAAAAAGCTACATGGATCCTCACACAACGCGGTCCGTACACCAAACACGCAATACCTAAGACAGACCCAAAAACAGAAAGAAAGCTAGGTATGAGGGATATCCAACAAGTACTAATGATATAATAACAAAAACACAATTCCATGAACTCACCCCACAAAAGGAAAATAAAACACACGAAATAACCACAAAGAAGGGTATTTCACATAACTCTGTTGGGGCACGCAACCCGATCCCAACATATTAATCCATATAGGGATACCCATCGAGCCATAATGCTCGTTCTCACAAGGCACATGTGCGTCAACATCAAGCACGATGGTGTGAACAAATATAACTATGGGAAGATGAATATGCATACTACAATATAGAAAAAGGCAAGCACAACTAAGGTGCAATAAGAAAATCAACATCACGAGGGCCATCTCGCCCATATATCTCCATAAGGCCTAAACGAGATCATTATCTGCGTGTGAGTAATCAAATAGCCTCCTTATCAATCATAGCATAAGAGAGAACTCATAGCATAGACAAGGACAAGAATTGCATCCATTTCGCCCGATGATAAACCCATGAGGGACCTCATCCAATCATACCAAAAGTACAAATACATTATCGAAACATATCAAATGCCTCAAAACACCCATGAGAACATCACAACAACGAATCGAGTCTCAAATCGAATAGAATTTCTCTTAAGTTGATAAATCTTCATTCTTTAAAAAGATTGTCTAAATCACACTTAGACAGTTCGGATTACTTCCAAACTTTACAAACAAGTTCAATTATACTATATAGACCTATCCAAGGTCTCAGAACACAAATTGAAGTCCAATAGTATCAAAGTCAACTCTTGGTCAAACTTATGAAATCTTAAGTTTTTCAAATTGCCAACTTTTGACAAACAGTGTCGAATTCCTCTAGGAACCTCCGAACTCAAATCCGAACATACGTACAAGTCCAAGAAAATCATACGAACCTATCGGAACAACCAAAATCCGATTCTGAGTCCGTTTACACAAAAGTCAAACCTTGGTCAACTCTTCTAACTTAAAGCTTCAAAATTGAAAATCATTCCTCCAAGTCAATACTGAACCACTCGAAAACCAAAACTGACCATAGGCACAAGTCATAAGACATCATATGAAGCTACTCATGACTTCAAACAATCGAACTAAGTACAAATGCTCAAAACGACCGTTCGGGTCGTTACATTCTCCCCCTCCTTAAACATATATTCGTCCTCGAACGTGCCAAGAGTCATTCCAAGGTAATCAAATCATTGCATAAGCTCATCATACACTCACTAATGGGTGACCCAGCAGCAACACATACCAGTAAAGCCCACCAACACAATATTGACTGACGATTCTAACTTCAACCTTAACCAACAAGCTTCAGAACCAAATTTCAAAATCCACAACTCCTTTTGAGATCTAATTCTTGCATAGACACAATGTACCGATCTCAATAAGCTGCAACAAGTCATAGAAATATATTTACAAGACATAACCACACAACGTATCCCCTCGGTAATATGCCCATAATAATACCTCTGACCACAATAGCTACTCATCACCAAACATGGTACAGGTGATACACTTCATATCAAATGGAATGTCATTACAGACCTTCGCAACGCTGCTATTTATAAAGGAAATATGCAGAAACTCGTAACCGCCCATGAAATCAACAAGTCGAGGAGCTCTCCCGTCCGACAAGGAGCGTTGCCAAATTTTGAGCGGAAGTATGATATTATTCTTCCAAATATTCTTATCCCAATACAATAGTGCAAATCCCAGGTTCAAAAACCTCATATTACCCGACACAAGTAGCCCAACTAACAAGTCACACCAAAAGCTACACGGATCCTCACATAACGCGGTTCGTACACCAAATACCCAATAACGCAGACATACCCAAAAACGGAAAGAAATCTAGGTACGAGGAATATCCAACAAGCACTAATGATATAATAGCAAAACATAACTCCATGTGGGCGCACAACCCGATCCCAACATATTAATCTATATACGGATACCCATCGAGCCATAATGCTCATTCTCACAAAGCACACGTGCTTCAACATCAAGCACGATAGAGTGCACAAATATAACTATTGGAAGATGAATATTCATAATACAATATAGAAAAAGGCAAGCACAACTAAGGTGCAATAAGCAAATCAACATCACGAGGGCTATCTCGCCCATATATTGCCATAAGGCCCAAACGAGATCATCACTTGCATGTGAGTAATCAAATAGCCTCATTATCAATCATAGCACAAGAGAGAATTCATAGCATAGACAAGGACAAGAATTGCATTTACTTTGCCCGATGATAAACCCATGGGGGACCCCATCCAATCATACCAAAAGTACAAATACATTATCCAAACTTATCCAAAGCCTCAACACACACACGAGAACATCACAACAAAGAATCGAGTCTCAAACCCGAATAGAAATTCTCTTAAGTTGATAAATGTTCATTCTTTAAAAAGAGCGTCTGAATCACACTTAGACATTTCAGATTACTTTCAAACTTTTCACACAAGTTCAACTATATAGACCTATCCAAGGTCGAAACACAAATTGAAGTCCAATAATATCAAAGTCAACTCTTTGTCAAACTTATGAAATCTTAAGTTTTTCAAATTGCCAACTTTTGACAAATAGTGTCGAATTCCTATAGGAACCTCACAACTCAAATCCGAGCATACATACAAGTCCAAGAAAAATCAGACGAACCTATCGAAACAATCAAAATCTGATTCCGAGTCCGTGTATGCAAAAGCCAAACCTTGGTCAACTTATCTAACTTAAAGCTTCAAAAATGAGAATCATTCTTCCAAGTCAAAACTGAACCACTCGAAAACCAAAACCGACCTTACACACAAGTCATAACACACCATATGAAGCTACTCATGACCTCAAACCATCGAACTGAGTACAAATGCTCAAAATGACTGTTCGTGTCGTTACATTCTCCCCTACTTAAACATATATTCGTCCCTGAACGTGCCAAGAGTCATTCGAAGTTAATCAAATCGCTGTATAAGCTCATCATGCATTCACTAATGGGTGACCCCGCAGCACTGCAAACCAGAAAAGCCCACCTACATAATCTCGATTGATGATTCTACTTTCAACCTTAACCAACATGCTTCAGAACCAAATTTCAATATCCACAACTCCTTCTGAGATCCGATTCTCGCATAGACACACTGCACCGATCTTAATCAGTTGCAACAAGTCATAAAAATATATTTACAAGACATAACCACACAACGTATCCCCTCAATAATATGCCCATAACAATACTTCTGACCATAATTGTTGTTCATCACCAAACATGGTGTAGCTGATATACTTTATATCAAATGGAATGTCGTTACAAACCTTCACAATGCTGCTAATGATAAAGGAAACATGCAGAAAATCGTAACCACCCATGAAATCAACAAGTCAAGGACCTCTCCCGTCAGACAAGTACCACTACCAAATTCTGAACAGAAGTATGATATTATTCTACCAAACATTTCTTACCCCAATACGATAGTGAAAATCCAGGTCCAAAAACCTTGTATTACCCAACACAAGTAGCCTGACAGACAAGTCACACCAAAAGCTACAAGGATCCTCACATAACGCTGTCTATATACCAAACACAAAATAACTAAGACACACCCAAAAACGAAAATAAAGCTAGGTATGAGGGATTTGCAACAAGTAAAGTGATATAATAACAAAAACATAATTCCGTGAACTTACCCCTCAAAGGGAAAACAAAACACATGAAATAACCACAAGGGTAACCCACATAACTCTGTTGTGGCGCGCAACCCGATCCCAACATATCAATCCATATAGGGATACCCATCCAATGATACCAAAAGTACAAGTACGTTATTCAAACTTACCCAAAGCCTCAAAACACCCACAAAGAAAATCATAACAAATAATCAAGTCTCAAACCAAATAGAATTTCTCTTAAGTTGATAAATCTTCATTCTTTTAAAAGAGTGTTTGAATCACACATAGACACTACGGATTAGTTTTAAACTTTTCACCCAAGTTCAATTATGCTATATAGACCTATCCAATGTCTCAGAACACCAATTGAAGTCCAATAACATGAAAGTCAACTTTGTCAAACTTATCACCTCTTAAGTTCTTCAAATTGCCAACTTTTGACAAGTAGTGTCGAATTCCTCTAGAAACCTCCGAACTCAAATTTGAAAATACATATAGGTCCAAAATAATCATATGAACCTATCAGAACATTCAAAATCCGATTCTGAGTCCGTTTACAAAAGTCAAATTTTGGTCAACTCTACTAATTTAAAGCTTCCAAATTGGGAATCATTCTTCCAAGTCAACACCGAACAACTCAAAAAACAAAACCGACCATGCACGCAAGTAATAACACACCCTATGAAGCTACTCATGACCTCAAACCATAAATCTGGGTACAAATGCTTAAAATGACCTTTCTGGTGGTTACATTCTCCACCACTCAAACATATGTTCGTCCTCAAACGAGCCAAGAGTTATTCCAAGGTAATCAAGTCGATGCATAAGCTCATTATACACTCACTAATGGGTGACCCCGCAGCAACATAAACCAGAAAAGCCCACCAACACAATCTCGACTAACGATTCTACCTTCAACCTTAACCAACAAGCTTCAGAACCAAATTTCAACAGCCACAACTCCTTCTTAGATCCGATTCTTGCATACACACGATGTACTGTCTCAATCAGCTACAACAAGTAATAAAAATATATTTACAAGACATATCCACACAACGTATCCCCTCAAAAATATGCCCATAACAATACCTCTGACCACAATAGCTATTTATCACCAAACCCGTTACCAGTGATATACTTCATATCAAAGGGAATCTCATTTCGGACCTTCCCAATGCTGCAAATGATAAAAGAAACATGCAGAAACTCATAACAACCTATGAAATCAACAAGTCGAGGAGCTCTCAAGTCCGACAAGGAGCGTTGCCAAATTCTGAGCGGAAGTATGATATTATTCTTCCAAACATTCCTTATCCCAATAATGATATTGCAAATCTCAAGTCCAAAAACCTTGTCTTACCAAACACAAGCAGCCCAACCGACAAGTCACACCGAAAGCTACTTGGATCATCACACAACGCGGTCCGTACACCAAACACTCAATAACTCAAACACACCCCAAAATCGAAAGAAAGCTAGGTACGAGGGCTATCCTACAAGTACAACTGATATAACAACAGTAACAAAATTCAATGAACTCACCCCACAAAGGGAAAACAAAACATACGAAATAAACACAAGGAAGGGTATCCCACATAATTTCGTTGCAGCGCGCAACCCTATTCTAACATATCAATCCATATTGGGATACCAATTGAGCCATAATGCTCGTTCTCAGTAAGCACATGTGCATCAAGCACGACAGTGTGCACAAATATAACTATGGGAAGATGAATAGGCATAATATAATAAAGAAAAAAGCAAACACAGCTAAGGTGCAATAAGTAAATCAACATTGCGAGGGCCATCACGCCCATATATCACCATAAGGCCTAAATGGGATCATAAATTGCATGTGAGTAATCAAATAGCATCAGTATCCATCATAACATAAGAGATAGCATCAGTATCCATCATAACATAAGAGAGAAACTCATAGCATAGACAAGGACACGAATTGCATCCATTCCGCCCGATGATAATCCCATGGGGGACCCTATTCATTCATAAAAAGCACAAATAAATTATCCAAACTTACCCAAAGCCTCAAAACACCCACTAGATCATCACAACAAAGAATCAAGTCTCAAACCGAATAAAAAATTTCTTAAGTTGATAAATCTTCATTCTTTTAAAAGAATGTCTGAATCACACGTAGACACTACAAATTACTTTCAAACTTTTCACCCAAGTTCAATTATGCTATATAGACCTATCCAAAGTCTCAGAACACCAATTGAAGTCCAATAACATCAAAGTCAACTCTTCGTCAAACTTATGAACTCTTAAGTTCTTCAAGTTGCAAACTTTTGACTAATAGTGTCGAATTCCCCTAGGAACCTCAGAACTAAATTTCGAACGTACGTACAAGTCCAAAATAATCATACGAACCTATCAGAACATTTAAAATTCGATTTTGAGTTTGTTTACACAAAAGTTAAACCTTGGTTAGCTCTTCTACCTTAAAGCTTCTAAATTGAGTATCATTCCTCCATCTCAATACCGAACCACTCGAAAACAAAAACCGACCATGCACGCAAGTCATAACACACCATATGAAGCTACTCATGACCTCACATCATCGAACCGGCTACAAATGCTCAAAACGACCTTTCTGGCCGTTATATTCTCCCCCACTTAAACATATGTTCTTCCTCGAACGTGCCAAGAGTTATTCCAAGGTAATCAAATCGCTGCATAAGCTCATCATGCCCTCACTAATGGGTGACCCTGCACAACACAAACAAGAAAAGTCCACCAACATAATCTCGACTGGCAATTTTACCTTCAACCTTAACCAACAATCTTCAGAACCAAATTACGATATCAACAACTCCTTCTGAGATCCGATTCTTGCATACACACAATGTACTGATCTCAATCAGCTGCAACAAGTCATAAAAATTTATTCACTAGACACAACCACACTATGTATCCCCTCGAAAATATGCCCAAAACAATACCTCTGACCACAATTCCTGCTTATCACCAAACCCGGTACTGGTGATATACTTTATATCGAATGGAGACACATTTTGGAACTTCCCAAAGCTGCAAGTAATAAAGGAAACATGCAGAAACTCGTAACCACCCATGAAATCAATAAGTCGAGGAGCTCTCGTGTCCGGCAAGGAGCGTTGCCAAATTCTGAGCGGAAGTATGATATTATTCTTTTAAACATTCCTTAACCCTATATGATTGTGCAAATCTCAGGTCCAAAAACCACGTCTTACCCAACACAAGCAACCCAACTGACAAGTCACACCAAAAGCTACATGGATCCTCACACAACGCGGTCCGTACACCAAACATGCAGTAACTCAAACACACCCAATAATTGAAAGAAAGCTAGGTACGAGGGCTATCCTACAAGTACAATTGGTATAATAATAATTAGATGAACTCAACCCACAAAGGGAAAACAAAACATACAAAATAAACACATGGAAGGTAACCCACACAAATTCGTTGCAGCGCGCAACCCTATTCTAACATATCAATCCATATAGGGATACCAATTGAGCCATAATGTTCGTTCTAACTAAGCACATGTGCGTCAAGCACGATAGTGAGCACAAATATAACTATTGGAAGATGAATAGGCATAATACAATAAAGAAAAAGGCAGGCACAACTAAGGTGAAATAAGTTAATCAACATAGCGAGGGCCCTCACGCCCATATATCCCCAATCCAAAATAATCATACGAACCTATTGGAACATTCAGAATTCGATTCCGAGTCCGTTTACACAAAAGTCAAACCTTAATCAACTCTTCTAACTTAAAGCTTCTAAATTAAGAATCACTCCTCCAAGTCAATACAAAACAACTTGAAAACCAAAATCGACCATGCACGCAAGTCATAACACACCATATGAAGCTACTCATGACCTCACACCTTCAACTGGGTACAAATGCTCAAAACGACCTTTGTGGTCGTTATATTCTCCCCCACTTAAACATATGTTTTTCTTCGAACGTGCCAAGAGTTATTCCAAGGTAATCAAATCGCTGCATAAGCTCATCATGCCCTCACTAATGGGTGAACCTGCAACAACACAAACCAGAAAAGTCCACCAACACAATCTCGACTGACGATTCTACCTTCAACCTTAACCAACAAGCTTCAGAACCAAATTACGATATCCACAACTCCTTCTGAGATCTGATTCTTGCATACACACAACGTACTGATCTCAATCAGCTGCAACAACTCATAAAATTTTATTCACTAGACATAACCACACTATGTATTCCCTCGAAAATATGCCCAAAACAATACCTCTGACCACAATTGCTGCCTATCACCAAACCCGGTACCGGTGATATACTTTATATCGAATGGAGACACATTTCGGAACTTCCCAAAGCTGCAAATGATAAAGGAAACATGCCGAAACTCGTAACCACCCATGAAATCAATAAGTCGAGGAGCTCTCAAGTCCGACAAGGAGCGTTGCCAAATTCTGAGCGGAAGTATGATATTATTCTTTTAAACATTCCTTAACCCAATATGATTGTGCAAATCTCAGGTCCAAAAACCGCGTCTTACCCAACACAAGCAACCCAACTGACAAGTCACATCAAAAGCTACATGGATCCTCACACAACGCGGTCCGTACACCAAACACGCAGTAACTCAAACACACCCCAAAATTGAAAGAAAGCTAGGTACGAGGGCTATCCTACAAGTACAACTGGTATAATATTAATTAGATGAACTCAACCAACAAAAGGAAAACAAAACATACGAAATAAACACAAGGAAGGGTATCCCACATAAATTCGTTGTGGCGTGCAACCCTATTCTAACATATCAATCCATATAGGGATACCAATTGAGCCATAATGTTCGTTCTAACTAAGCACATGTGCGTCAAGCACGACAGTGAGCACAAATATAACTATTGGAAGATGAATAGGCATAATACAAAAAAGAAAAAGGCAAGCAAAGCTAAGGCGAAATAAGTAAATCAACATCGCGTGGGCCATCACGCCCATATATCCCAGATCAAAAATAATCATACGAATCTATTAGAACATTCAGAATTCGGTTCCGAGTCCGTTTACACAAAAGTCAAACTTTAGTCAACTCTTCTAACTTAAAGCTTCTAAATTAAGAATCATTCCTCCAAGTCAATACAAAACAACTTGAAAACCAAAATCGACCATGCACGCAAGTCATAACACACCATATGAAGCTACTCATGACCTCACACTTTCAACTGGGTACAAATGCTCAAAACGACCTTTGTGGTCGTTATATTCTCCCCCACTTAAACATATGTTCTTCCTCGAACGTGCCAAGAGTTATTCCAAGGTAATCAAATCGCTGCATAAGCTCATCATGCCCTCACTAATGGGTGAACCTGCAACAACACAAACCAGAAAAGTCCACCAACATAATCTCGACTGACGATTCTACCTTCAACCTTAACCAACAATCTTCAGAACCAAATTATGATATCCGCAACTCCTTCTGAGATCCGATTCTTTCATACACACAATGTACTGATCTCAATCAGCTGCAACAACTCATAAAATTTTATTCACTAGACATAACCACACTATGTATTCCCTCGAAAATATGCCCAAAACAATACCTCTGACCACAATTGCTGCCTATCACCAAACCCGGTACCGGTGATATACTTTATATCGAATGGAGACACATTTCGGAACTTCCCAAAGCTGCAAATGATAAAGGAAACATGCCGAAACTCGTAACCACCCATGAAATCAATAAGTCGAGGAGCTCTCGTGTCCGGCAAGGAGCGTTGCCAAATTCTGAGCGGAAGTATGATGTTATTCTTCCAAACATTCCTTAACCCAATATGATAGTGCAATTCTCAGGTCGAAAAACCGCATCTTACCCAACACAAGCAACCCAACCGACAAGTCACACCAAAAGCTACATGGATCCTCACACAACGTGGTCCGTACACCAAACACGAAGTAACTCAAACACACCCCAAAATTGAAAGAAAGCTAGGTACGAGGGCTATCCTACAAGTACAACTGGTATAACAATAATTAGATGAACTCACCCTACAAAGGGAAAACAAAACATACGAAATAAACACAAGGAAGGGTATCCCACATAAATTCGTTGCGGCGTGCAACCCTATTCTAACATATCAATCCATATAGGGATACCAATTGAGCCATAATGTTCGTTCTAACTAAGCACATGTGCGTCAAGCACGACAGTGAGCACAAATATAACTATTGGAAGATGAATAGGCATAATACAAAAAAGAAAAAGGCAAGCAAAGCTAAGGCGAAATAAGTAAATCAACATCGCGTGGGCCATCACGCCCATATATCCCAGATCAAAAATAATCATACGAATCTATTAGAACATTCAGAATTCGGTTCCGAGTCCGTTTACACAAAAGTCAAACTTTAGTCAACTCTTCTAACTTAAAGCTTCTAAATTAAGAATCATTCCTCCAAGTCAATACAAAACAACTTGAAAACCAAAATCGACCATGCACGCAAGTCATAACACACCATATGAAGCTACACAATACCTCACCCCATCGAACTGGGTACAAATGCTCAAACGACCTTTGTGGTCGTTATATTCTCCCCCACTTAAACATATGTTCTTCCTTGAACGTGCAAACAGTTATTCCAAGGTAATCAAATCGCTGCATAAGCTCATCATACACTCACTAATAGGTGACCTTGCAACAACACAAACCAGAAAAGTCCACCAACACAATCTCGACTGACGATTCTACCTTCAACCTTAACCAACAAGCTTCAGAACCAAATTTCGATATCCACAACTCCTTCTGAGATTCGATTCTTGCATACACACAATGTACTGATCTCAGTAAGCTGCAACAAGTCATAAAAATTTATTCACAAGACATAACCACACTATGTATCCCCTCAAAAATATGCCCATAACAATACCTCTAACCACAATTGCTGCTTATCACCAAACCAGGTATCGGTGATATACTTCATATTGAATGGAGTCTCATTTCGGAACTTCCCAAAGCTGCTAATGATAAATGAAACATGCAGAAACTCGTAACCACCCATAAAATCAATAAGTCGAGGAGCTCTCAAGTTCGGCAAGGAGCGTTGACAAATTATGAGCGGAAGTATGATATTATTCTTCCAAACATTCCTTAACCCAATATGATAGTGCAAATCTCAGGTGGAAAAACCGCGTCTTACCCAACACAAGCAACCCAACCGACAAGTCACACCAAAAGCTACATGGATCCTCACACAACGCGGTTCGTACACCAAACACGCAGTAACTCAAACACACCTCAAAATTGAAAGAAAGTTAGGTACGAGGGATATCCTACAAGTACAACTGATATAACAATAATTTGATGAACTCACCCAACAAAGGGAAAACAAAATAAACGAAATAAACACAAGGAAGGGTATCTCACTTTAAGTCGTTGCGGCGCGCAACCCTATTCTAACATATCAATCCATATAGGGATACCAATCGGGCTATAATGCTCGTTCTCACTAAGCACATGTGCATCAAGAATGATAATGAGCACAATATAACTATGGGAACCGAAGCATCAAAACTTATGAACTCTTAAGTTCAACCATACCAAAAGTACAAATACATTATCCAATCATACCAATCATACCAAAAGTACAAATATATTATCCAAACTTATCCAAAGCATCAAAACACCCACGAGAACATCACAACAAAGAATCGAGTATCAAACCGAATAGAATTTCTCTTAAGTTGATAAATCTTCATTCTTTTAAAAGAGTATCTGAATCACACGTAGACACTTCGAATTACTTTCAAAATTTTCACCAAAGTTCAATTATGCTATATAGACCTATCCAAAGTCTCAGAACACCAATGTAGTCCAATAATATCAAAGTCAACTCTTTGTCAAACTTATGAACTCTTAAGTTTTTCAAATTGTCAACTTTTGTCAAATAATGTCGAATTCCTCTAGGAACCTCTGAACTCAAATTCGAACATACATACAAGTTAAAAATAATCATACGAACCTATCGGAACATTCAAAATCCGATTCTGAGTTCGTTTACACAAAAGTCAAACCTTGGTCAGCTCTTCTAACTTAAAGCTTCTAAATTGAGTATAATTCCTCCAACTCAATACCGAACAACTCGAAAAAAAAACTGACCATGCACGCAAGTCATAACACACCATATGAATCTACTCAAACCATTGAACTGGGTACAAATGTTGAAAACGACCTTTATGGTCGCTACATTCTCCCTCACTTAAACATATGTTCTTCCTCAAACGTGCCAAGAGTTATTCCAAGGTAATCAAATCGCTGCATAAGCTCATCATGCACTCACTAATGGGTGATCCCGCAGCAACACAAACCAGAAAAGTCCACCAACACAATCTTGACTGACGATTCTAGCTTCAACCTTAACCAACTAGCTTCAGAACTAATAGTCGTGCTTATCACCAAACCCGGTACCGATGATATACTTCATATCAAATGGAATCACATTCCGAACCTTCCCGACGCTGCGAATGATAAAGGAAACATGCAAAAAATCGCAACCACCTATGAAATCAACAAATCGAGGAGCTCTCAAGTCTGGCAAGGAGCATCACCAAATTCTGAGCGAAAGTATGATATTATTCTTCCAAACATTCCTTACCCCAATATGATAGTGCAAATCTCAGGTTCAAAAACCGCATCTTACCCAACACAAGCAGCCCAACCGACAAGTCACACCAAAAGCTACATGGATCCGTACACAACGTGGTCTGTACATCAAACACACAATAACTCAACACACCCAAAAATTGTAAGAAAGCTAGGTACGAGGGCTATATTACAAGTACAACAAATATAACAAAAAAAACATAATTCGATGACCTCACCCCACATAGGGAAAACAAAACATACGAAATAAACACAAGGAAGGGTATCCCACATAACTTCGTTGCAGCGCGCAACCCTATTCTAACATATCAATCCATATAGGGATACCAATTGAGCCATAATGCTCGTTCTCACTAAGCAGATGTGCATCTAGCACGATAGTGTGCAAAAATATAACTATGGGAAGATTAATAGCATAATACAATAAAGAAAAAGGCAAGCACAGTTAAGGTGTAATAAGCAAATCAACGTCGCGAGGGCCATCTCGCCCATATATCACCATAAGGCCTAAATGGGATCATAAACTACGTGTGAGTAATCAAATAGCCTCAATATCCATCATAACATAAGAGAGAAACTCACAGCATAGACAAGGACACGAGTTGCTTCCGTTCCGCCCGATGATAATCCTATGGGGGACCCCACCCAATCATACAAAGTACAAATAAATTATCTAAACTTACCCAAAGCCTCAAAACGCCCACAAGATCATCACAACAAAGAATCAAGTCTCAAACCGAATAAAGTTTTTCTTAAGTTGATAAATCTTCATTCTTTTAAAAGAATGTCTGAATCACACGTACACACTACGAATTACTTTCAAACTTTTCACCCAAGTTAAATTATGCTACATAGACCTATCCAAAGTCTCAGAACACCAATTGAAGTCCAATAACATCAAAGTCAACTCTTTGTCAAACATATGAACTCTTAAGTTCATCAAATTGGCAACCTTCTACAAATAGAGTCAAATTCCTCTAGGAACCTCCGAACTCAAATTCGAACATACGTACAAGTCCAAAATAATCACATGAACCTATTGGAACATTCAAAGTCCGATTCTGAGTCCGATGGCACAAAACTCAAACCTTGGTCAATTCTTCTAACTTAAAGCTTCTAAATTGAGAATCATTCCCCAAGTCAATATCGAACCACTCGAAAACCAAAACTGACCATGCACGCCAGTCATAACACACCATATGAAGCAACTCATGACATCAAACCATTGAACTTGGTACAATGCTCAAATCGACCTTTCTGGTCATTACATTCTCCCCCGCTTAAACATACTTTCTTCCTCGAACGTGCCAAGAGTTATTCCAAGGTAATCATATCGCTGCATAAGCTCATCATACACACACTAATGAGTGACCCTGCAGCAATACAAACCAGAAAAGCTCACCAACACAATCTCGACTGACGATTCTACATTCAACCTTAATCAACAAGCTTCAGAACCAAATTTCAACATCCACAACTTCTTCTGAGATCCGATTCTTGCATACACACAATGTACCGATCTCTATCAGCTGCAACAAGTCATAAAAATATATTCACAAGACATAACCACACAACGTGTCCCCTCGAAAATATGCCCATAACAATACATCTGACCACAATAGTATACTTCATATCAAATGGAATCTCATTGCGGACCTTCACAACGGTGCTAATGATAAAGGAAACATGTAGAAACTTGTAGCCACCCATGAAGTCAACAAGTCGAGGAGCTCGCAAGTCCGACAACACAGCGTTGCAAAATTCTGAGCGGAAGTATCATATTGTTCTTCCAAACATTCCTTACCCCAATATGATAGTGCATATCTCAGGTCCAAAAACCTCGTCTTACCCAACACAAGCAGTCCAACCGAGAAGTCACACCAAACACGCAATAACTCAAACACACCCAAAAATTGAAAGAATGTTAGGTACAAGAGTAATCCTACAAGTACAACTGATATAACAACAAAAACATAATTCGACGAACTCACCCCACAAAGGGAAAACAAAACATATGAAATAAACACAAAGAAGGGCATCCCACATAACTTTGTTGGGGCGCGCAACCCTATTCCAACGAATCAATCCACATAGGGATACCAATTGAGCCATAATGCTCGTTTTCACTAAGCACGTGTACATCAAGCGCAATAGTGTGCACAGATATAACTATGGGAAGATGAATAGGCATAATACAATTTAGAAAAAGGCAAGCACAGCTAATGTTCAATAAGCAAATCAACATCGCGAGGGCCATCACGCCCATCTATCACAATAAGGCCTAAATGGGATCATAAACTGCGTCTGAGTAATCAAATAGCCTCATTATCCATCATAACATAGGACAAAAACTCATAGCATAGACAAGGACACGAATTGCATCCATTCCGCCCGATGATAATCCCATGGGGGACCCCATCCAATCATACCAAAAGTACAAATAAATTATCAAAACTTACCCAAAGCCTCAAAACACACACAAGATCATCACAACAAAGAATCAAGTCTCAAGCAGAATAGAATTTCTCTTAAGTTGATAAATCTTCTTTCTTTTAAAAGAGTGTCTGAATCACACGTAGACACTATGAATTACTTTAAACTTTTCACCCAAGTTTAATTATGCTATATAGACCTATCCAAAGTCTCAGAACACCAATTGAAGTCCAATATCATCAAAGTCAACTCTTTGTCAATTAACTTTTGACAAATAGTGTCGAATTCCTCTCTGAACCTCCGAACTCAAATTCAAACATACGTACAAGTCCAATATAATCATATGAACCTACCTGAACATTCAAAATCCAATTCTGAGTCCGTTTACACAAAAGTAGAACCTCGGTCAATACCGAACCACTCAAAACCAAAACCGACCATGCACACAAGTCATAGCACACCATATGAAGCTACTCATGACCTCAAACCATCGAACTAGGTACAAATGCTCAATATGACCTTTTTTGGTCGTTACATTCTCCCCCACTTAAACATACGTTCTTCCTCGAACGTGCCAAGAGTTATTCAAAGGTAATCGAGTCGCTGCATAAGCTCATCATACTCTCACTAATTGGTGACCCCGCAGCAACACAAACCAGAAAAGTCCACCAACACATTCTCGACTGACGATTCTACCTTCAACCTTAACCAACAAGCTTCAGAATCAAATTTCAACATCCACAACTCCTTCTGAGATCCGATTCTTGCATACACACGATGTATCGATCTCAATCAGCTGCAACAAGTCATAAAAATATATTCAAGACATAACCGCACAACGTGTCCCCTCGAAAATATGCCCATAACAATACCTCTGACTACAATAGCCGCTTATCATCAAACCGGGTACCAGTGATATACATCATATCAGGAATCTCATTCCGGACCTTCGCAATGCTAATGATAAAGGAAACATGTAGAAACTCATAACCACCCATGAAATCAACAAGTCGAGGAGCTCTCATGTCCGACAAGGAGCGTTGCCAAATTTTGAGTAGAAGTATGATATTATTCTTTCAAACATTCCTTACCCCAATATGATAGTGCAAATCTCAAGCCAAAAACCTCGTCTCACCAACCACAAGCAGCCCAACTGACAAGTCACACCAAAAGTTACATGGATCCTCACAAAATATGGTCCGTACAACGGACACGCAATAACTCAAACACACCAAAAAATGAAAAGAAAGCTAGGTACAAGGACTATCCTACAAGTACAACTGATATAACAACAAAAACATAATTCCATGAACTCACCCCACAAAGGGAAAACAAAACACACGAAATAAACACAAAGGAAGGGTATCCCACATAACTTTGTTGCAGCGTGCAACCTAATGTAACATATCAATCCAAATTGGGATACCAATCGAGCCATAATGCTCGTTCTCACTAAGCACATGTGCATCAAGCACGATAGTGTTCACAAATGTAACTATGTAAAGATGAATAGGCATAATACAATACAAAAAAAGGGCAACCATAACTAAGGTGCAATAAGAAAATCAACATCGAGAGTGCGATTTCTCCCATATTTGACCATAAGGCCTAAATGGGATCGTAACCTCTGCGTGAACAATCAAATAGTCTCACTATCCAACATAGCATAAGAGAGAAAGTCATAGCATAGAAAAGGACACGAATTGCATCTGTTCCGCCTGATAATAAACCCAAGGGGGACCCCATCCGATCATACCAAAAGTACAAATACATTATCCAAACTTATCCAAAGCATCAAAACACCCACGAGAACATCACAACAAAGAATCGAGTCTCAAACCGAATAGAATTTCTCTTAAGTTGATAAATCTTCTTTCTTCTAAAAGAGTATCTGAATCGCACCTAGACACAACGAATTACTTTCAAACTTTTCACCCAAGTTCAATTATACTAAATAGGCCTATCCAAAGTCCTAGAACACCAATTGAAGTCCAATAACATCAAAGTCAACTCTTTGTCAAACTTATGAACTCTTAAGTTCTTCAAATTGCCAACTCTTGACAAATAGTGTCAAATTCCTCTAGGAACCTCCGAACTCAAATTCGAACATACGTACAAGTCCAAAATAATCATACGAACCAATTGGGTCCGTTTACACAAAAGTCAAACCTTGTCATGTCTTCTAACTTAAAGCTTCTAAATTGAGAATCATTCCTCCATGTCAATACCGAACCACTCAAAACTCAAACCGACCATCCACGCAAGTCATAGCACACCATATGAAGCTACTCATGACCTCAAACCATCAAACTAGGTACAAATGCTCAAAACGACCTTTTTGGTCATTACATTCTCCCCCACTTAAACATATGTTCATCCTCGAACATGCCAAGAGTTATTCCAAGGTAATCATATCACTGCATAAGCTCATCATGCACACACTAATGAGTGACCCTGTAGCAACACAAACTAGAAAAGCTCACCAACACAATGTCGACTGACGATTCTACATTCAACCTTAACCAACAAGCTTTAGAACCAAATTTCAACATCCACAACTCCTTCTGAGATTCGATTCTTGCATACACACACTGTACCGATCTCAATCAGCTGCAACAAAGTCATAAAATTATATTCACAAGACATAACCACACAATGTATCCCCTCCGAAATTCGCCCATAACAATATCTCTGACTACAATAACTGCTTATCACCAAACCCGATACCGGTGATGTACTTCATATCAAATGAAATCTCATTCCGGTATCTCAAATGAAGATTTATCAACTTATGAGAAATTCTATTCTGTTTGAGACTCGATTCTTTGTTGTGATGTTCTCGTGAGTGATTTGAGGCTTTGGACAAGTTTGGATAATGTATTTGTACTTTTGGTGTAGGATCGGATGGGTTCCCCCTTGGGTTTATTATCAGGCGGAACGGATGCAATTCGTGTCCTTGTCTATGCTATGAGTTTCTCTCTTATGCTATGTTGGATAGTGAGACTATTTTATTACTCACACAGAGGTTACGATCCCGTTTAGGTCTTATGGTGAAATATGGGAGAGATCGCACTCGCGATGTTGATTTTCTTATTGCACCTTGTTATGGTTGCCTTTTTCTATATTGTATTATGCCTATTCATCTTTCCATAGTTACATTTGTGAATACTATCATGCTTGATGCACATGTGCTTAGTGAGAATGAGCATTATGGCTCGATTGGTATCCCAATATGGATTGATATGTTAGACAGGGTTGCGCACCGTAACGGAGTTATGTGGGATACCCTTCTTTGTGTTTATTTCGTGTGTTTTGTTTTCCCTTTGTGGGGTGAGTTCATGGAATTATGTTTTTGTTGTTATGTTAGTTGTACTTGTAGGATAGCCCTCGTACCTGGCTTTCTTTCCATTTTTGGGTGTGTTTGAGTTATTGCGTATTTGGTGTACGGACCGTATTTTGTGAGGATCCATGTAGCTTTTGGTGTGACTTGTCGGCTGGGCGGCTTCTGTTTGGTGAGATGAGGTTTTTGGACGTGAGATTTGCACCATCATATGAGGTAAGAAATGTTTTGGAAGAATAATATCATACTTCCACTCAAATTTGGCAACACTCCTTGCCGGACTTGAGAGGTCCTCGACTTATTGATTTCATGGGTGGTTACGAGTTTCTACATGTTTCCTTTTGTCATTAGCTGCGTTGCAAAGGTCTGGAATGAGATTACATTTGATATGAAGTATATCACCGGTATCGGGTTTGGTGATAAGCAACTATTTGTTGTCCGAGGTATTGTTATGGGCATATTTTTTGAGGGGATACATTGTGTGGTTATGTCATGTGAATATATTTTCCTTACTATTTTGCAGCTGATTGAGATTGGTACAGTGTGTGTATTCAAGAACCATATCTCAAAAGGAGTTGTGGATGTTGAAATTTGGTTTTGAAGCATAGTCGAGATTGTGTTGGTGGGCTTTTCTGATTTGTGTTGCTGCGGGGTCACCCATTAGTGAGTGTATGATGAGCTTATGCAGCGATATGATTACCTTGGGATAACTCTTGGCGCGTTCGAGTATGAACATATGTTTAAGCAAGGGAGAATGTAATGACCAGAAAGGTCGTTTTGAACATTTGCACTCAGTTTGATTGTTTGAGGGCATGAGTAGCTTCATACGGTGTGTTATGACTTGCGTGCATGGGCGGTTTTGAGTTTTGAGTGGTTTGGTATTGACTTCGAGAAATGATTCTCAATTTAGAAGCTTTAAGTTAGAAGACTTGACCAAGGTTTGACTTTTATGTAAACAGACTCAGAATGGGATTTGGAATGTTCTGATAGGTTTGTATGATTATTTTTGACTTATATGTGTGTTCAAATTTGAGTTCGAAGGTTCCTAGAGGAATTCCACACTATTTGTCAAAAGTTTGTAATTTGAAGAACTTAAGAGTTCATAAGTTTGACAAAGAGTCGACTTTGATGATATTCGACTTCAATTGGTGTTCTGAGATTTTGGATAGGTCTGTATAGCACAAATTAACTTGGGCGAAAAGTTTGAATGTTATCTGTAGTTTCTACGGGTGATTCAGACACTCTTTTAAAAGAATGAAGATTTATCAACTTAAGAGAAATTCTATTCGGTTTGAGACTTGATTCTTTGTTGTGATGTTCTTATGGGTGCTTAGAGGCGTTAGGTAAGTTTGGATAATGTGTTTGTAATTTTGGTATGATTGGATGGGGTCCCCCATGGGTTTATCATCGGGCGAAATGGATGCAATTCATGTCCTTGTCTATGCTATGAGTTCCTCTCTTATGTTATGATGGATAGTGAGGCTATTTGATTGCTCACACACAGTTTATGACCCCGTTTAGGCCTTATGGTGATATATGGGCGAGATGGCCCTCGCAATGTTGATTTGCTTATTGAACCTTAGTTGTGCTTGCCTTTTACTTCATTGTATTATGCCTATTCATCTTCCTATAGTTATATTTGTGCTCACTATCGTGCTTGATGCACATGTGCTTAGTGAGAACGAGCATTATGGCTCGATTGGTATCCTTATATGGATTGATATGTTAGAATAGGGTTGTGCGCCACAACGAAGTTATGTGAGACACCCTTCCTTGTGTTTATTTCGTGTGTTTTGTTTTTCTTTTTTTGGGGTGAGTTCATCGAATTATGTTTTTGTTGTTATCTCAGTTGTACTTTTAGGATAGCCCTCGTACCTAGCTTTCTTTCAATTTTGGGGTGTGTTTGAGTTATTGCGTGTTTGGTGTACGAACCGCGCTGTGTGAGGATCCATGTAGCTTTTAGTGTGACTTGTCGGTTGGACTTCTTGTGTTGGGTAAGACGAGGTTTTTGGACCTGAGATTTTCACTATCATATTGGGGTAAGGAATGTTTGGAAGAATAATATCATACTTCCACTCAAAATTTGGCAACGCTCCTTGTCGGACTTGAGAGCTCCTCGACTTGTTGATTTCATGGTTGGTTACAAGTTTTTACATGTTTCCTTTATCATTAGCAGCGTTTGGAAGGTCCGGAATGAGATTCCATTTGATATGAAGTATATCACCGGTATTGGGTTTGGTGATAAGCAACTATTGTGGTTAGAGGTATTGTTATGGGCATATCTTCGAGGGGATACATTGTGTGGTTATGTCTTGTGAATAAATTTTTATGACTTGTTGCAGCTGATTGAGATCAGTACATTATGTGTATACAAGAATCGGATCTCAGAAGGAGTTGTGGATGTTGAAATTTGGTTCTGAAGCTTGTTGGATAAGGTTGAAGGTAGAATCGTTAGTCGAGATTATGTTGGTGGGAATTTCTGGTTTGTGTTGCTGCAGGGTCACCCATTAGTGAGTGTATGATGAGCTTGTGCAGCGATTTGATTACCTTAGAATAACTCTTGGCACATTCGAGGACGAACATATGTTTAAGTGGGGGAGAATGTAACGACCAGAAAGGTCATTTTGAGCATTTGTACCTAGTTCGATGGTTTGAGGTCATGAGTAACTTCATATGGTGTGTTATGACTTGTGTGCAGGGTCGGTTTTGAGTTTCGAGTGGTTCGGTATTGACTTGGAGGAAATTTTTTTTTTAAATAATCACTAGGCTGTCTGCCTAGTGTTAATTTTCATATATATAACAAATAAAATATACAGAGATGGAGGGGGACATGAACCTGACCTCCATATGGGAAAGGTGTACATCCTTGATTATCCACATTTGATGACCAAATGTACCTAAATAACTAAGGGGAGTTAGACCTATAGTGATGTAATGACTGTCTATCTTATAGCATCGATAGCCAGTCATATGTACAAAAATGATGAGTAGTGAATCTAGGTCAACTATACAAAAAAGTACATGTATTCCTAATTCTACTGAGTGAGTGTTCCTTCTCATACAATTGGTTCTACCTCTAACAAAATATTGGGTTCTTCTAAGGGGTGTACTATATGGCAAAGAGGAGTATTCTTCAATTTTGCTTTGACTTTTGTAAGGAAAGAAAAATTGAAGATAACTATCAAGAGTAAGCCATATAGTAGCTGGGTTGCATTGACATTCTCTGGTGCATGTGGGAGTCTGGCGAGGTGTATTCATTGTCCATGAACTACTATGATGTGTGTCCTGCTGTCTGCTGCTGCTAATCATTCTCTGCTGCATGTGAGTTGTCCTCATCTTCCAAGAAATGTTGTGATGTCTTGTGTTGTCTGCTGCTATAATTCTTGATGCTAATAGGTTGAGGTTCCTGCATCTCTGATTGCTGTGAACTCCTTGTGTTATTGCTGTCTTGAAGATTGTTTTTATTGCTAGTGTTGGTTGGTCTGCCTGGTGCATCTATATGTCTGCTGCTGCTACTGTTTTCACTGTTGTTGTGTTTGCTGATTCTGCTACTGCTGATCTTGCTTCTGCCTCTGCTGTTGAGTGGAATTGCTGATGTTTTTCTGATTTTGCTATTGGAATAGTTGTTGAGTTTACTGCTGATCCTGTGTGTATTGTTATTGATGTTTCCATTATGTCTATTTCCTTCTCGCTGCTTCTGTTATCCGTGAGGTGTTTGTATTTGTTGTTGCTACTTGATGCTTGTTCCACTACTAGTGCTGTTATTTCTCCTGATGCAGGTATGATTTCTGTTGCTCCTACTACTGCTTGTGTGAGTTTGTTTGTGGGATTGTGGAAGATGGATATGGAGAGGAGTGGATGTTTGTCTTGTGTTAGGAGTATTGTTACTGTGGAAGTGTGTGTTTGTTGGTTTGTATTTGTGAGAAAGTTGGAGTGTGGTGGGCCAATGAGAAATGGAAAGGTATAGGGACATGGTGATTGATACAACTGCATTAGAATGAGTACTGGAAGTACTAATACCACACAATGCAGTTGTGCCAATGACTTGAGCCTATATGAATTGTTGCTTCTGAGGAATCTGCTGTTTCTGTAGTGTTGATGATGTTGTATGCATTTCTGTGTTGTGCACTTGAGATTTGTACTTCTTTCTGTTCTCATGTGATGAGTGTTCTGGCAATTGCATTTTTGCTGGGATTCTGTATCCTTTGAGTTCTGCTGCAATGATGAATAAATGTCCAAGGTGTCTCTGTTGCTTGCATTGCTGAAGACTGCGAGCTGCTAATGGTGTAAGCTTTGGTTTTGACTTCCCAATGTGTTGTGCTTGTGAGGAAGGTGTATCTGTGCTGCTGTGGACTGTGAATTCTTCTGGATTGTGGAGTGAACTATGGAGTCTGGATTTGTTGTTGTTGTTCCTTCTGCTTTGGATTCTGATTCTGCTTCTGCTGTTTGAATCTGCTGAAACTCCCATATTGCATATGCTGGATCTGCTGCTGTCACTACTGGTTGTTGAACTGTGCTTTTGTGAACTTGTTGGTTCTGCTGAACTGTTTAGGGATTGTCCATTCTGCTGATGTTCCTGTTGCTGCTTCTGATGGTCTGCTGCTGTCTTTCTTTCCTTTTCTGGTGTTAGATTGGCAGTGTAAGCTGGCAGTTGTTTTGTGCTAGTGGTGTTGCTGTTGGTTGAGGACTGTGCTACAATATGTATACTTCTGGAAAGTGTGTATTGGTGTGTTTGATTGCTCTGCAAGCTTGAGGTTGTGCATTGCTGCTGGTATAGCCTTGAAGTGTAACTGCATGATTTGGCAGTACATTGAGCAATCCTAGATTCCTGCAACATCAACAGAGAGGTTATGGGGGAATTGAGGGAAAGGGGGTGCTGCAGGTGCACCAGTTGTTCCATGTTGCTGTCTAGGTAGTGCTTGTAGAGATATTGTATTGCTGTGTGCATTAATGAATGCAGTGCTGATTGCAATGCTGATTTGAGCTTCATTGCAGCATGACAGAGTTTGGACTGCTGCTGGTTTATTATTGAGTTCTGGCTACTGACTTTAGGCCCATGTTCCTGCAACATTAAAAGTAGGATTATGGGTGAACTGGGGGATAGGGAGTATCTCAGTTGGGTCAGCTGTGGCAATTTGTTGTCCATTTCTGCCCTGGATTGCTGTGCTGTTGGGAATTGTCTTGTTTGCTGAGGTAACTGTTGTCCTGTGTTGCTGGTATTGCTTGTATTAGGGGTCAAAGTTATTATTAAGGTAGTAGTATAGTCATTTCCTTCATCCTTAGCAATAAGATAGGCTACCCTGTCTACCTGCAAGATTAGCAGAGTGATCATGGGGGAATAGGGGGGAAGGGGATGCTGCAACTGGAAGGAATATATCAATTCTTTGCCCAGTTTCCTCTGTGAACTGTTGAGCAGAATCTGTGTGTGTTCATCAGTGGTGTTTTTCATACATATACAATGCTTATGTGCAAATCTGATCAACATTAGTGAATGTGAAGGATCAAGTGTGGTAGACATCTAATTGTCTGGATATCCTGTGTCTAAAGGATGGAAAACCTTTATGGTCAATGTGTAACTGCCCCCTCACTTTCACAGGCAGTTGCAATTGGTCAGTGTAATGTGTAATGTCATTTAGATCATGGCTTAGCTTGGAAAGTGTATCAGCAGGACAATTAGCTTCCCTCAATACATGAGAGCATTCAAATTCTTGACACTGTTGGATTAGTGTGGTTATTTGTGCAACTAGCATGGTGATGGTCCAGGGGGGTGTTGACCTGCCAGTTAGCCATTGAACCAGCAGTTTGGAGTCACTCTCAAGGTGGAGTTTGGTGTAACTATTGTCAATGCACCACTGTATACCTATGTGTGCTGCCTCAGTTTCAGCCAAATGATTGGTACCCTCCCCTAATGGGCTTGATATTGCATGAACAAAGTTACCATGGTGATCTCTAATGATAACCCCTGCCCCTATCTTTCCAGGATTATCTAATGCACTACCATCAGTATTGATCTTTACATAGCCCAGTTTTGGCTTTTGCTAGGAGACTTGTTGCACTGTGATCTGATGCCTTAGACTTTCAATAACAGGGTAAACATCTATCCAGTTTAGTGGCCAATTAATGTGGGGGTAGGATGTTCTGAGAAACATTTGGAAATCAGAGTTAATATAGTACAGAGTTCTTGTCACAGAGGGGGATTTGCCTCCATATTTGGCTGCACATCTATTTTTCCATTCCATGTTATTATAATTGGCATTGTGTGCAGGGCAAGTTTTTGCACCTCATTTTCATGCTTCAAGAGCCACCATTTCATTAGGTGCATTTTCAGTGATTGCCTATGGTCAAGGATACGTACTGGCCCATTATAATGCTTCCATATGATTTTAGCAAAATGTCCACTGCGAAAAATATGCTCCACTGTTTCCACACCAGGTCAGATACAGCAAGCACATTTTGCGACACTGGGGGGTCCAAACATAGCTGTTCTATCATCTGTAGGAAGCTTCTCCACAGGCAGAATGACCATTTGAAAGAGATCTTTTTGTGCCATGTCATTTTGTTAGAAAAGAGAATCTGGTTTTTTTCCCTTAGCACTGACCATGCTGATGAGCAAGAGAACTCACCAGAAGTGGATGGTTGCCATATTGGTCTGTCTCTGAGACAGGGGTTATAATGTATTTTGGTTTGAAGGATGATGGGAATCATGGCCACAAGTGCCATTTGATTGAGTTTTTGAATGTCCCATTGTCCATCACTCCAAAATTTTGAAACCCTGATATTACCTGGCCTGCCTCCTATTTGTCTGTAACCAGCTAGGTGTCCAATACCTAACGAGTTATCCCACCAGAAACTGGCGTTGCAATCTCCATTTGATGTGAGAATCAGCAGTCTTTTTGGTGATCATCAATCTTCTCCATGATTGTGATTGTCCAGAATCCCATTTTTTGGACATGGGATGGGACCTTTTGCAGTATTTAGCAAGGAGAAATTCAGTCCACAATGAGCGTTTGGTTTTGAAATGCCACCACTGTTTGTATTCCATGGATTTACAAATTTCAACTATGGATCTCAGACCAATGCCCCCTTCTTCCTGTGGGTAAGTTAGTTTGTGCCATGATGCCCAGTGGTACTTATTCCTCTCCTTGTTCATCCCCCAGAAGAAATTGGCTGCTAGTTTCTCAATCTGTTTAAGAACTGCCTTTGGGGGTGTGACAACAGAGAGTAGGTGTATGGGGAGGGACTGGAGAACATGTTTTATTAGAGTCAGTCTGCCACCATAGGACAACATCCTACCATTCCATCCTCTAATCCTGCTTACTACTTTAGTGATGATGCAGTTGAAGTGCCTAATTCTCTTCCTGCCTGTGTACAGGGGACATCCTAGATAGGTAAGAGGGGATTCTTTTCTGGTGAATCCTGTCAGGCGGTGAATTCTCCTGTTGGTGTAATGGAACATAGAGGAAGCAGTCATGAAGTGGCTTTTATTTTTGTTAATTTGTTGTCCAGATGCCAGTTCATAATTCTGCAACACTCTCATGGTCTTTAGCAATGAAGTTTTACATCCAGAGGTGAAGATAATCACATCATCTGCAAAGCTCAAATGTATGATTTGAGGTCCTCTCCTCTCCATGTAAAATCCATTAAAAAATTGATCATGTGTGAGGTTGTTAAGCATTTGGGATAGCAATTCTGCTCCCGAAATGAAAAGTGAGGGGGCCAAAGGGTCACTCTGCTTAAGACCTCTGGTGGAATGGAAAAAACCATATCTGGTTCCATTAACTATGACGGAGTACCAATTGTTTGACATTGTTCTCCAGACCATATCAATGAATGTTTCCCCAAATCCCATCCTTCTCATCATGAGACATGTGAAGGACCAGGATACCCTATCATATGCTTTTGCCATGTCCAGCTTTATGCACCTCTGTTGGGCTTTTTGATCCCTTGAATAATTTTCCTGTGCAAGCATGATGTTCTCTGATATGTTTCTGCCTTTTATAAAGCCGGTATGGTTTGGAGAGATAATTCTAGGGAGAATAGGAGCAAGCCTCAAACTGAGGATCTTAGATACAATCTTGTTGAGGAAATTGCTCAAGCTTATTGATCTAAACTCAGATAGAGTACTGGGGAACTCTACTTTGGACCCGGCGGGTTCGCCTAGATGCCTAGTAAAGAACGAGCTGATGCAAATAAATTTGATCAAGTGTTGTCAATGCCATCTATGAACAAGACAAGAAAAGGCGTTGGTTAGCCTTGGAGAAGATCCAAGCGTCCATAAATCTTGCTATGGACGAATCTTATGTTGAAGATGTATATTTGTGTTTATATTGTATTATTATGTAGTTATTGAAGACATTAATTCTTATTTGTTTGGTCCTGCGTGACTATTCTTTAAATTAGCCAAATTGTGGCCTTTTTGTTAATTAGTTGTTTCCTAGTTGATTTAGGTTAACTAGTTATTCTTTTCCTAGTTGATTTAGGTAAAGGCTCATTCTATATAAGCCTAAACACTTCATTATTTTGATACCTTTTGACATTATTATCAATAAAAAAACCGGCAGCACATTGCTCCCAAAATCGTGTGAATTAACTTGTCCAATTTTGGTGTGATTCAAAATTGAACTTGTTCCTTTGTTTGATCGAACAGTTTGCAAGACCATTGTTTTCTTGAGGGTTGTTCGTATAGTATAGGTACTCCGTGACTTCATCAAGAAGGTAAGTAGACTAGTTCCTACTTGTTGTCTTGATAGTTCATTGAGCGTCTTACTTCTATCTTTTGTTTTCTTGTTTCCGCTTTTTATATTGCATCACGAGCTGGTGGGAAAGAGCTGGTATTAGAACCAAACATGCTTGAGTCATGTATCTGGGCATGGATTGGCTACAAAAGAAGGCTTTCACCACATTTAGGATGTCAATTTGGATGATATCCCAGCAAAATTGGAAGAATTTCCCATTGAATCCATCCGGCCCTGCAACACTAGTTGGACTCATTGAGAAGACTGCCTGTTTTAACTCTACCATCGTAGGTTCTTTGCTAAGATTATCATTATCTTCCTCTGTAACCTGTGGTGGGATGTAGGATAGAAGATCATCTCTAATAGACCCCCCAGGATCAGTGAACACATCTTGGAAATGTTGGCAGGCTGCCTGCCCAATTGCTTCATCTCCAATGATCCATTCATTGTCCTCAGTCCTGATTTTATGTATATAGAGTTTCCTCCTTCTACCTCTAATCAGGCTATGGAAGTATTTAGAGTTGGCATCTCCCTCCTTAAACCATTGTAATTGTATTTTTTGCTTTAAAACAGCCTCCTTAGTTTTCAAGTGCTTGATGTACTGAGCTGTGAGTTCATAGGCTGCTAATCTATCTGTTTTCTTGTTGGTCCTTGCCCAAATTTTCTCTGCCTCCCTAACTTTATCCTCAAAGTCTTTGACTTTTTGGAAAATGTCCCCATACTCCTGTCTTGACCATTTGGAGAGTGCATGTCTTAGGAGTTTGGTCTTCTGGTGGAAGATCCACATTGGATTTCCTGTGACAGGGGTGTTCCAAATCTGCTGTACCAGTGGCAAGAATGATTTATTTTCTGTCCAGCAATTGAGGAACTTGAAGTATCTAATGGATTGGTGTGTCTGTCATTTAGTTCCATGAGAAGTGGGGAATGATCAGAGCCTGCAGATGCCAAATGTGTGATGGTGGTAGCAGGGTGTGCTGCCAACCAACTGTCATTTGCCAATCCTCTGTCTAATCTTTTCCAAACTATCGAACTAGGACCTCTACCATTTGACCATGTGTACTTGGATCCATAGTAGCCAAGATCATTAAGACCGCAGTCTTCTATTATGCTCAAGAATTCTAAGCTTTTGTTGATTTGGTAAGGGAAGCCCCCAATCTTCTCTTAAATGGTGGCTATGACATTCAAGTCACCTACAACACACCATGGAACAGAAGATACGAGGGATCTGGACCTCAAGTTGTCCCACAGTGGCCTCCTCAATACAGGTTTACATTTGGCATAGACAACTGTTATGCACATTCTTTGAGGAACTGCAACATGTGTCAGCTCAATTGTAACCTGTTGTTCATCCTGGTCCAGTACTGTGCCAGTAAAGTCCCTGTCCTAGAACAACCAAATCTTATTATTGGAGTTTGAGGTTGCACACTGCATGGCAAGTTGGTTTTTGTATTGGTCAATGTGGGAGGTGTCTAGAAAGGGTTCTAGGACAGCTATGAAGGATAAGTTATGAGCATGCTTCAATGATTTGAGCCTCTCAATGGCTCCAGAGGTTCTGATACCTCTGACATTCCATATGAGTGTACTAATCATCAAAACTGAGTTGGGGGG